>OX438766.1:10768916-10854490 GCA_949316455.1 Acleris holmiana
ATAAGAAGTGATTCATTTGTAAAACAAATACTTCGTTGCAAAGTTTCCGTTAAAGGAAAGAGTATCTCTCTTACATTAATTACATTAATTTCTCCCTCATGAACTACAATTTTCTTGATTTTCTAATCCGTTTGCCGAATTGAATCCATTTGGATATTCAGTCGTTGATGTGTTTTCGAAAGGTTTTGTTAATAATATGATTGTTATTGATCAGAAGAAGCGCAAAAGAGCTTGGAAGAGTCGCTGGCGGGCTCGACGGAGGAGCGCGGGTCGCTGGCGCTGGACCTGTACCGGCCGCGGCAGAACTCGGCCACGAGCGCGGGCGCGGGCGCGGGCGGCACGCTGCGGCGCGGCGCCGCGCCCGGCAAGCCGCCGCCGCGCCCGGCGCCCGCCTCCGTGGCCTACCACAGCGACGAGGAGAGCCTGCGCGCCTACGACGACCACCCGGACGACTCCTCCCTCACCGAGAAACCCTCCGAGATCTCCTCCTCCGACTCCCAGGTGATCACCATCAAAATTAGCGTCGTCTGAACAACCACGCTAAAACCACTAACTATACGTTTATTTTTGCCCCGCAATGGACCGTGATGGTAAATATGACCGACTATTGCTAATGTTATTTTCATCACGCTTTTATACGGTACGGCACTGTTAATATTAGGTTCACAATCGCGATGTACTGTCCTACGAGTGTATAATTCGTATCACCTGTCTTTGATTATTTTATGTAGATTTTGTAAATATTCCTAGTTATAATTACGATACTCTTTCGTTTTTACTATTTAGATATTGATCTAAAATAGTATCTCAATGCAAACAACATGTTTTTAGATGTAACATACAAAGATAAGTTTTAATTTGTAAATATACATAATTATATAGATAGAATTATCAATTCTCATTGCGTCTTACAAACTAATTTCGACTCGCTTTAATATACGATTAAGAATTGAAACATCATCGCTTTGAGATTCACGGACGTTTAGGTCGTTACTACTACATTATTTTTAGACGGTGAGGCTCCATGCGTCCGTGAGACTCGGTGATGTTTTTAAATAAGCAATAAACGGGAAAATGAAGTAAATAATGATGTTTGAACGCAGAACTCTGAGAGCGACAACGAGAGCGTGCGCTCGGAGCCACACTCGTTCGTGAACCACTACGCGAATGTGAACGACACGCTGCGGCAGTCGTGGAAGCGGCAGCGGCCCGTGCGCAACTACTCCAGCTACACGGACTCCGAGCCCGAGGGCAGCGGCGTCGTCAGCCTCAACGGCGGCCAGATCGTCATGAACAACATGGCGCGCTCGCGGGCCCCGCTGCCCGGTTTCTCCTCCTTCGTGTGACGCGCCATGTGCGCGCGCATGCGACACGATCACTGCCCATTCCTCTGCTTTATTACTTACTTATCTACCCTAACTTACTATTAGTATACACTATGTACATATCATAATACAATATGCTTTACGAACGATAGGTTTTAAAAATAAATTGTTAATAGTTTTACTTGAATCGATATGTTTGTTACATCGATATTATATTACTTAATTGAAAAGATGACCAATGTTATATTAATAGCAAAATTAAGATACTTACATAACTAAGTAGATATGTGGAATCGAAATGTTTTGATAAGCAAAATGGCTGCTATTCGTTTTTTTAAAGAAGGCTTGAGCGCCGCGAGATTTTCCGTAACATAACCTTAATTTTAGCTATTTTCGAATACTGACAAAATGTATGGAATGGATATAGCGGCCGACGCGGTAGATCGCCAAGCTTATGCTGATCCACATTCAGTCAGTTTCGAAAATCGCCAACGTAAGTGTTATTCATCCTGTCTAGGCCCCTGACACCTCTCGGGTTAGCTAGTTCCGCTGAAATACAAGAAACACCCACTATATCGACCCTTCAGATTATGATATACTCCGATACGTTAAGAAGGATGTTTACAGTAAAAAACCTTATTTGATGTATTCCTGTGATGAAATGATAGTTGACTTTAGTGAAATTATAGTTTAAGTAACATTGTAATTTTCACTGCAGTGTCGACTTTAGTATGATGAATGAAATACAATACAATATTATATTATTAAGAGCGTTGTGAACAGACGCTTAAATCGCGTAGTTGTCTATTTTTTTTTTTCAGAGAAATTTAGTTTCGGGCGATATTTTTTTTCACTCCCTAAATCAATTGTAGTTATTATTAAAAATTAGGTTTGTACGTTGCCGTTCCTTTTTTATTATGCTTCCTTTAAAGTTTTTTTCTATGATTGTTTTGGTCAGACAGACAAAAATACCGAGAGTTTCTATGTATGATGGTGATGATTACTATTTTTATGTAAAAACTTAGCCACTAGCCAGCTCCCTATTTCACCATACTGACAATGACTGGTGACAGGTGACATTTCAGTGTAGGTGCATAGCTCTACTGATATTAATCCCACTGATGTAAAAGCTTTGTAACTTTGCAATGTCACCCATCATTGTCAAGATGGTGAAATAGGGGATTGATTAAAAGAAAAATATTCCGCAAATTCTATCAGATCGAGTGGTAGTGTGACATTGTAGCGGACCAAGCGTCGGGCTAATTCACACGGCAACATAGACATAGGTAAAACTTAAATACCGCTTGTTTTAATTCGCAAATATTCTAGATCACTGCCATAGAAACTAAATATTTACTCAAATCCTACAGCACTTTACACTTTTTTAAACGTATATTATAGTTTATAATATACTTAGTATTATAAGCCATGCGTATCTAAAAAACTATTATGGAATCCATGATTCGACTGATAAGTTGGACCACGCCCTATGGATAGTGCTGCTCGTATCGATTTAAAAAACACCATCATAATTTTATATAAGTTATTAATATTTCCGATGGAAACATAAATATTAAATAGTAGGTATTGTTAATCAAATTTCGTACAGCACTAGCAATACCACGGTGTTAAATTATAATACCTATTTCAATGAATTATGGATTATATTATGGTGACGCCAGACGAGAGTAATTTTTGACTTGCGAGTCAAAAGTCCAACTCATTTTGCATCGCCGTTTGAACTAAACAGAGTTTAGTATGAAACCAGATGCATCAGAAATTTCGCGACCGCAATTACGCTACTCACAGCTGAGAAAATTACGCTCGTCTGGCTTTCACCCTTTAAAGTTCTGTCTTATTATCAGGCTGATTACGTTGAAATACGCAATAGGGAGTATTATTTAGTGTGTCAAAAAAACACATCAGCCTGATCGACCGTTTGGTGGATGGCAAAACGAAGGTGCGAATATTCTTAAGTCCTTCGGTATTTGTCAAGGAATAAATCCTTCGGTATCTATTGGCAGCTACGTCATATGAGCCGAGCATTTTATACCTAATTACTGGCATCTACTTTTTACTCGTTGGTCGCAATTGGTAGTAGTAATTGTTTAATAAATACATTACGCCATCGAAATAACGCAAATAGTATTTGGTGTTGTATGTTATTTTAATTGTTTAAGGTAAAATACAAGACATACTTTAGGTTAATTTATTAACGGTTTGTATGGAGCAAAGAAATTGACTGATAATTTTAGAGTTAAACTCCGATTTTTGTAAATAAAAATAGTATTACTTATACAAATCTAAGGCAGGATGCATTTAAGAACAAGTTTAATCAACTAGGCACAATTTTATTAATGTATGTAACTGTTTGGTAACTGTGATCTATTGTAATATAGTTTTCAATAAAAAAGCCTTTTTAACTATTTTGATGTAGGCATGTAAATTAGAGTTGTTATATGTAGGAAAGAAGCGTAAATATGTCAGAATATTAGTGATACATAATTGAATCTTAAACAGAATGCACTTGTATATTTCTTTTATAGGTACTTATTTTACATTTGAGAGTAATTTGATTTTAATAATGTAAAGGCCATTATTGGTTTTGTGCCAGTTTTATTAAAAATAAAGTCAGTGACGATATATTTAATAAAAACGAATATCTGCTTATTAAATTTGGTCTGATAGCCGGATACTTAAAACCCTACCTCAAAATATAACAGCATCGGATCAAAGAAAAGATGGAGAAAAGATGATTGGGGAATCCTTAAAAGTGTACCCATAGGTTCAGTACTTAATTAAATTCACTCTAGTCAAAATTTGTCTCATTTATTTTTTTTGGTTCGAATACCGGTATTGAAAAATTTTATTGTCATGTGCTCGTTTTTTTGTTGGAAATACAAATAATAATGTATCCGTTTATTAGTACATTATTGCCAAGTCGCGGAAAGGGATTGTCTGACGAGGTCGTTAGCAGGCCGAGCAGTAGCGAGCCCTGCTAAAATACGAGTCAGGCAATCCCATTTCCGCCGAGGCATATATAATGCTTTTGTCAATAAATGCGTGGAAATGATACAAATGTATAATTAGAAGTATTTTTAAAAAATATATCGACCAATTGAGAGAGAATCTCCTTTTGAAAACTAGAAGACAGTATTGAGAATTCACAATGACTCTCCGCCCGCAGCCGCACCGCATCGCCGGCACCTTTTATTAAATTGGGTGTATGGGATTTTTTTCACGGTCAATTTTATTTTACAGGCAATAGAGATCATTTTAAAATAAAATATGAACATGGACGGAAAGTATTTTCATGTTTTTCATGTTTTTTTTTTTACTTCTAGGAGTAAATTGAAGCACTTCCCGTACTTGTGTTTCAATAAAAAACGGTCCATTCCGAGCATGTATGAGAAAAAAAAAATTCGGCTCTACGAAGTCTAAAACTAAAGCCTTCCTTATTGGAATCATTAGTAGTACCTAAAAGAACATCGAGGCGCACCATAAGGGTCCGTTTACCTTTTCGTACAGAACCCTAATAACTCTCAAAACTGTCTTCATCCATGTTGGCTCTGCAAGCAATCTGCCATGTTTTCCTGGTCGGACCTTAATAACAAAACATGTAACCAGCCAATCCCCGTCATCAGTGTAGATGCTTCCATTCAAACCTAACTTAGCGACGTGTTAGTACAAAATGGCGGCAATTTAAAACCAGTGTTACTTTTTTCCACCTTTGTATTATGAAAAGTAAGGGATTTCAGCGTTCGGCTTTCAACCTAATGTAGGAAAAAAGGTAATAGGGTTAAGCAAAATATCCGAATGTTGACCGCTCTCAAGAGAGTTCTGTTACAATTTGATTTCTAGACCACCATAGAACTGTCAAAGTTCAAAGAGACGTAATAAAATAAAAGTTGATGTAGTAATCAAAATTGTGAACAGTAGCCATATAACAAAATTGATTTGAATCAAACTTGTCGACTATACATGAAGCTGAATAAAATTGTTTGTCCTGTATTATGTCATAAAATCGGTGCCATTATTTGGGCAATGAAAGCCTCAATAAAACTTTAATATTTTAAATTTATGATGTAACATAATGTGTTTTTATTTCCGTTCATTTGTCTTTCACTTACCTACAATAGTACATTGTGCATCACAAGGGGATAACTATCGAGAGTATTAGAAATTTTATTGACTCGATTTTGCCATTCCCTTACTGCCCGTGATACACAGAATGTTATTCATCACATTTGCAAGAAAACAAAAAAATACATACATACATAACATCACGAATTTCATTCCCAGAGTGGGGTAGGCAGAGGTACAAAAATACCAACAACTTAAAAATACTTTTTTTATAATTATGTAACCACATTTTGCACAATTAGGCGAAAAAGTTTACTATACTATCCGTATAACCAAATGGAGAGTCGGGTCATAAATCATCGGAATCATGCCTCAATAGTGCAAATAGCAATAGTGACGTTTATTGCCTGACTCGCCACTTGGTTTTGCAGATAGTATAGTGTATTAGTGACAGGTTGCAAGCCCTTGGCCTAACAGTACTACATGCCTTTATTCCCTAAAGGTCTCATGATACAACTTTCTTGCACAAAAATGGGCAATAATTGTATGTAATTATTTCCTGCCAATACGGTAAGGTTTAGACTGAGCAATTTTATGATTTCCCTCAATTTTATTGAATGGAATGTGCAAGAAAGTTGTTTAATGTAAACGGGTCTTTAGTTGCCTCTTACTACTTCCACGAGAAGACATGGAGTGGCGCTATTCTATCCCGGCAACCACACGGGGCAAAAAAAAAACAGACTAAGATAACAACAACAATAAAAAAAAAACACTTCTCTAAAAGAGACTGTCAACATGTCACCTTTTCTCAATACAGTCTTCCTAGGGTTGTCACGTTTGCTCCTGTCTCTTATTAGGGTTAATCATTTGACGTGATGAAAATAAGAGACAAGGATCGTGCAATTAAAAATATTTAATAAAAAAAAAAACAAAGTGTAGTTTTAACGAAAGAGCTAATAAGGGGCGTGGGGTAAAATAAAATTCACACGGTCCCGTTTCCGTCCCTACGGATTAGGTACTCTCGCCTGGGTAACGGGCCGTAGCTGATGCTCGCGGTTCTCGCAACTGTGGCCGACTGTACCCCAGCGGCGTCTCAGAGATGTCGTGGATGGTGGATGACGTGTCCCTTGGAGACGGAATGTCGGTGTAGGCTGTGGCTGCGGTGGTACCTCCACCCAGTTCGATAGCCCGAACTTTAAACCCTGGAACGCGCCATCCAAAACGTATTAGAAAAGGGTCCAGGTATGATTTGTGAGCATCCCAGCAAACGGCGGAAGGAAAGGTAAGTGCCTAATGTAGCAGTGATGCCGTGGATGTTCACAATCAGAAACGAAGATTACAATTTGTAGGGATGATGCAATCGCTTATAAAAATTACATGATTACCAAAATGAGGGTGGACTTAAATATCAATTAGCGATTGTGATGTACTAGTATGATGGTGCAATATTAATGGTGAAATGAAAGAAAGCAGGAACACTAAGCACAGTAACCTAAAGCCTACACTAATTAATTACTACAGTACTAAAAGCGTTATTACAGTGTACCACTTACCCAAATTGGGGTTCCACAATACTCGCGCTAAACATTTACCTATCGTTATAGGTAGGTATTACTCGAGGAACGTTAGTGACGATTACTATTAACTTCGGTTACGTTTTTTTTAACAACTAAGTGTCTTCACGTACCAGAGACCGAAAAAATATTGTGACGTGCGTTCGAACTCTGTAACAGATCGAGACTGTCGCGAAGGCGATGCGCAAAACTGCATTCCTTTACTAGATAAGAACTTATTTAGCAGGAGCGCTAAAACTGCGCTTCGCGTGAGCGCTAAAACGACGCCGATGAATTCATGTTACATTTTAACTTTAGTATGTAGATTTAAAAGTTGTGAATGTGTTTGTTTGTATCTATTTGATTGTGACATTAGTTTTACGTATTCTACATAATTGATTTTTACTTATAACGTTAATAATAGTCTTATACATGTAACGATAACGTTACATTACCCCCGCTTCTCAGGAAGGGTTTTAATCTTAATTAAAACCCATTTAATCAGTTAGTCTAGCATTTATTCATTCATTCTATCATCTTACATACATTCTTTCATTATTCCGTTATGAAAAAACGGCAACAACTTTACAATCTGTGTTGCTGACGCTGTCTTACATTACGACGAGCTCCCAGCCGGTGGAGCTAGCGACTCGTGCCAGAAGCTAGGTGTTACTGAGGCCATGTTATCTAATATTAACTAATTTAATGTCTTTTATATGCCAAACTCCGATATTTTTGCCTGACATATCCTCTAACTCGTAAACTAAGGGTGACCGTTTTGTAATAACTCTGCACTTTATGTACTTTGGTGCTAACTTTTTACAGAAGTACTTATCCTTGTCACTAAGAATGTAAGTACGCTTATACACTATATCACCTACGTTGAATTCTGCTGGTTTCCTTCGTAAGTTGTAGTGAGCAGTATTCTTTGCATGTGCATTCCACAGTGAGGCCTGCACAGCATTGAAGTGAGGAAAGGCAGCCCAAATTCTCAGCATAAACATCGCGTGGCAAGAACAGCACCTCATTACCCAAATCAGTGTCAGTGTAATGCGATCCGCATAAGACGAGCTCTCTACCGTATACGGGAAACGACGGAGTGTAACCGGTAGCTTCGTTAACAGAGTTATTTATCGCAAACTGTATTTGTGGGATAAAGGTGTCCCATGATCTGTGGTCATTTTCTACGAATGTAGATAGACAAGTAATAATCGATTTATTAAATCTTTCGACTAAATTTATTTGTGGTGTGTACCTAGGCGTGAAATATACAGGGTGTTTGGCAGTCGGGTGTAGGGATTTTAATTAAGGGATGATAGTTAGGGTCATTCTGAACATTGTTGACCACATTTACTATTATGCTAAGTGTCACGGTTTTTGAGAAATTGTCATATTTATTTATTTTTTTAAAAATCACTCTGTTTGCCAGTTTTTTTTTTATTTAACACCCTGTATAGCTTGTATTGAGTTAATTTTTAGTGTGTTGCCATTGCTACACCTTGGTTCTTCAAAATCAATTCAAACAATTACCTTCTACTGCTACAATTATTAATAAAACCTATTTAAACATGACGATAAAGTTTTTTTTAGATAATTTTACAACTTTGCATGTCTACAAAAAAAAAAGTAACAGCGATTTACGCGTAAAAAATACTTAATAAACTTCTTTGATTTACGGGCTTTCTAAGCATGTGCCATTTAAAACCAGAAAACTAAAAATAAATAAAAAAAATAAGGTATTTCCAAAAAAAGAGACCTCACTACTTTGTTTAGTGTACTGACTGGATAGTTGGAGTATTTAAAATTTGAATTTAGAATGTTCTTGTAAATTAGTCGCTCAATCCTCGTGAGAAAAAAACAAATTTTAAATAAGGAACGTTCTAGTTCAGCTTATTTTTCAATTAGTCTGTTTTCGAATTTTGCTTTAAAGACACGTTTGTTTCGCTTCAAATGTAGTATAGTGAATTCAATTACAGATATTTAAGTTTTCAAGTTCAGTTCCTTAATTTTTAACGATTTCACAATGACTTCGTTTTCCAATCACGAGTACGCAGACATAGTTTTTATGTACGGGCTTGCTTACGGAGACGCAACAAGGGCTCGTAATTTATACCAGGAACGTTTTCCCTCTCGAAGACTTCCAAACGCACAAGTTTTTAGGAATACCTTTATAAAACTTCGGGAAACTGGTAATGTAGCCTCAAGACGTCCTGGTCTCCACTATCCTGAACATTATGTTGTTGATGTCGACGAAGAAATATTAGCACAATTCCGTGACGATCCCACGACGACTATCAGGAAAGTTGCAAGACAATTGAATTTAACTGAGTGGAAAGTGTGGGCAGTTGTTAATGGTGATGGCAGGCACCCGTTCCATTACACACCTGTTCAAGGTTTAGACGAAGGAGATCCGATTCGTCGTTTAGCATTTTGTCGTTTTCTATTAAATTCAGACATTGAAGAGCCGTCTTTTCTTAAAAGAATACTTTGGACTGATGAATCTAAGTTTGATAGAGATGGTATTACAAATTTTCACAATCTCCACTATTGGGAGAAAAAAAATCAGAATCCACACATGAAAAAGCAAATTTCATCCCAAAGGCGTTTTAGTGTCAATGTCTGGGCGGGCGTCATTGGAAATACTTTCGTTGGGCCACACTATCTGCCAAATAATTTTAACGGACACGCGTATTTATCATTTTTAAACAACGATTTACCAGTATTACTTGAAGATATGCCTCTGAACATAAGAGGCGATATGATATACCAAAACGACGGATGTCCCGCACATTACGCAAGATCTGTGCGTGACTATTTTGATGGTAATTTTCCAAATAGGTGGATAGGTAGAAATGGCCCAATATTGGGGCCACGCACTCTTAACTCCAGTTGATTTTTTTGTCTGGGGTAGGCTAAAAGACTTAGTTTACGATGAGGAAATTATGGACATAACACATTTAAGACGCAAAATTGAAGCAGGATGTCTCATAATGAAAAATGAAATGAAAGTTGGAGTGACGACCACCGAGGTACGAAGGCGTGCTCGTGCTTGTGTCAGGAACAGTGGAGGACATTTTGAACACTTAAAACGTAATTAAGTAGTTAACAACATCATCTTACTATTTTTTTTTATTATCTTACTGTTTTGTACATGAAATAAACGCTATCTATCTGTTTAACTATCTTGGTAGGTTACTTAGTTACTCGTCGTTTATAAGTTCGTAATTATTCAGTTTAGTGACAATTAAAAATCTGACAAAAGTTGAACGTGTTTTAGACTAACACAATTTGTTTGTTGATCAATAATTCCCTTCTATCAAAAATTAAAGAGATGCACTAATCAAAAACCAAGAAAACACTAATCTTTGTAGTTGTATAGCCAGGTACCATCGTAGTCGTACACAATTGCACTGTATGGAAGTGAGGTCTCTTTTTTTGGAAATACCTTATTTTTTTAATTTCTTTTTAGTTTTCTGGTTTTAAATGGCACATGCTTAGAAAGCCCGTAAATCAAAGAAGTTTATTAAGTATTTTTTACGCGTAAATCGCTGTTAATTTTTTTTTGTAGACATGAAAAGTAGTAAAATTATCTAAAAAAAACTTTATCGTCATGTTTAAATAGGTTTTATTAATAATTGTAACAGTAGAAGGTAATAGTTTGAATTGATTTTGAAGAACCAAGGTGTAGCAATGGCAAAACACTAAAAATTAACTCAATACAAGCTATACAGGGTGTTAAATAAAAAAAAACTGGCAAACAGAGTGATTTTTCAAAAAATAAATAAATATGACATATCTCAAAAACCGTGACACTTAGCATAATAGTAAATGTAGTCAAAAATGTTCAGAATGACCCTAACTATCATCCCTTAAAACCCCTACACCCGACTGCCAAACACCCTGTATATTAGGCACCTTGTATTTTTTAAATAATTTGTTCGTGGTGGCACTAATAAATTGGCTTCCATTATCTAGGAAAATGGTCTGAGGTACACCGTAAACTAAGAAAATGGATTCTTCTAAAATTTTAATGACTGCATCGGCGGTGGCTCGCCGAAGCGGAAAAATGTTGCAGTAGGTACTTGGAGAAACAGCAAGTTACTACAAGCATATGACTATTTTGCTTGCGAGTGACAGGAAGAGGTCCTACAAAATCTATCGAGATCATTTGATGGGGACGAGAGCACTGCTTTGGGCGTCCCATTTCTCCCAGTGTGGTGTGATTTTGTAGCTTATAAGATAAGCATACGGAACAAGATCCTACAAACTGAACGACACTCTGGTGCATACCGGGCCAATAATAGGATAAGGAAAGGCGACGGTAAGTTTTAAATATGCCGAGATGTCCAGCGGTCGGCACAGAATGGTTTGCAGCAATAATTTGGTCGTAAAACTCAATGGGAACTACTTCCTTCCACTCGAATTCTGACATGAGATTTGATTTTGTTTTAGAAAGCCGAAATAATGATTTATTTTTAATGATGAAATTTGGAAACTGGGTTGGAGAATTAAGACAGCCGTTATAAGTCTTTATGTACCAATCGTCCTTAGTAGAATTTATTGCGTCTGACAGAGATATAGCTGCAACTGGGACAGCACGTGAGAGAGCATCGGGAATAACATTATCGACTCCTCGTCGATGCTTCAAATCAAAGTTGAACGATGATAATCTTACTCCCCAGCGTGCCAGTCTGCCAGATGGATTGTCTAACGATAAAAACCATTTCAGTGCAGAATGGTCAGTGTACACCGTGAACGTATGGCCGTTCTCTAAATAACATCGCCAGTGTTCGAGAGAAGCTAATACTGCTAGGGTCTCTCTTTCCGTGATACTGTAATTTTTCTCAGCGCTGGTGAGAGAGCGACTCATATTTGGGTGTTCTTTCCCATCTAAAGTCTGCGTCAACATGGCGCCAATGCCGTAATTGCTGGCGTCCGTGTGGACTTCAAACGCTTTATCATACGCCGGGCAAGAGAGGACTGGCGCTGACACCAAACAATCTTTTAGGGCATTAAAAGCAGCGTCAGCCTCAGGTACCCATTGGAAGGGTGGTGCCTTCTTGCCGTTGGAGGTCAATTTATTAAGCGGACCAGCCACTGTACTAAAATTGGGAACGAAACGTCGGTACCAAGTTGCGGTACCGAGAAAGCGTTTCAATTCCTTCTTGCTAGTAGGCACGGGAAAGTTTAAAATTGCTTGGACCTTTTCCGGATCCGTACGCAAACCACGAGCATCTATAACGTATCCTAAATATTTCAATTTGCTGCGAAAGAACTTACATTTTTCAAAATTAACTGTCAGATTGGCATTCCGCAATCTTTGCAACACGCGTACAAGACGGGACACATGTTCCTCGAAAGTTGAGCTTATGACGATGATGTCGTCTAAATAGGCAAACGTTTTAAATTCCATGTCGGCAAATAACAAATCTACCAGGCGCTGCTGCGTTGCTGGCGCGTTACACAAGCCAAAAGCGGTTGTTTTAAAACGCAGCGTGCCTCTAGATGGGACGTAAAAGGCAGTCTTATCGCGGTCTGAAGGTTCTATAGGGATCTGCCAAAAAGCCTTCGAAAGATCAATGCTGGACAGGTACTTTGCGTCTCGAAGATTATCGAGGATCTCCGAAACGTATGGCAAATTGTACGCGTCGCGTTTGGTCACAGCATTGAGCTTCCGACTGTCGAGGCAGAACCTAGGCTGTCCATTCTTCTTTTGTACGATAAGCACTCACAAGGCTCGATGACATCAAGTGACAACATTTCGTCAACTTGCTCCACCAAGATACGCTGTTTTTCTGGCGACATTCTATAATAACGCTGTCTTACTGGTTGCGCGTCTCCTGTGTCTATTTTATGAGTGATCATGTTGGTCCGACCCAAGCCTTTCTCTTCCATAGAAACGGATTTAAATTGTTCTATAACATTGTCTGCTATAGACCTCTGCGACTGAGTTAAATTTTCGTAAGAGTTGATAAATGAATCAGGGTTAGTCACTTTTAATTCCGCAAGAGGGCTTTCAGACAATGTAATGCTGTCCATATACTTAGGACAGATTTGAAAAGCACGCCAAAAGTCAATACCTAGTATGATGGACGTTTCCACCTCGGGGACAACATAAGCCTTAATTACATGAAACTGGCCTTCGAAAGTGATGGGTAAATGCATGTACCCGATACTATTTAAAGATTGGCCACCTGCAGCTACCATAAAAATGTGGTCACCCTGTTGCAAGGTGCAGTCGACTAAGTGTTGATGGGCATTATTACCCACTAAGCTCACTGCAGCACCAGAGTCTAACAAAGCGCAGGCGTTAATATCGTTAATTTTTATATTTACATAGGGCCTAGGATCATGTTGGGGTTTAGAATGCAGAATTGTAGATATTTTATAAGTGGAAAAAAACGTTTTGATAAACGAAAGCCAAGAGTCCCACTCTTGTTGGTCGAAATATCCACAATTCTGCCTATCTAGTTTTTTAAATTCCTACTTTTATAACAAACGGGGCAGTCTGGGGTCTTAACATCTTTTAGTCCGCATTTAAAGCAAAAGACGTCCCTATTAGCTTGGCACTGTCGGATGTGATGAGAGTTACTGCGACACCTAGGGCAGTAAGGTTGCTGTTTGTTTGCCTGCACTGTGTGTATATAATTTTGGTGTTGTTTTTTGTTGTGATTTTGTTGTCCTGAATGTTGATTTTTGGAATAATGTGCTTTATTATAATTATTGTCGTATGTGAAATGTTGTTGATTATAAGTGGTATTGTTAAATCTATGTGTATTTTTATTTGGTTCTTTAGCATACGCAAATTCAGGTGCAACAGTATCAGACGTTGCTTTTGGTGGCTCCTGAAATTGTGTCAGATGAGAATGATAAGTCTCGTAATTGCGACAAAGGGAACGCAGGGTGTCAATAGTTGAGATTGTAGCTGCTGAGGCTGCAAGTGTGCTGGCGTAGCAAGGTCTAATGTTGTGAAGTAGGATTTCGAGCTGTTCCTCTTCGCTTAGAGACCGGGATAGGCGAGAAAACATCCCACTCATAATCGAGAGATAAATGGTTATGTTCTCCCGCTCACCCTGTGTGCGTGAGCGAATTTCCGTAATGAGACGGTAATCGTAATCCGATTGGTCAAAATCCTCTTTTAATTTAGCGGCAAGCTCGGGCCACGATGAAACTTTGTCTTTTACCGAGCGGAACCAATGAAGGGCATCGTCCTGAAAAATCTCGGTGGCAAAAGATATAATTTTGGTGGAAACAATATTACGTGCAACCATGATTTCATCGACGCGCTGTATAAATGAGCGAACGCAAGATTTGGCGTTAAATTTTAATTTACTTAAGTCAGCTACAGAACGGTCGCATGTCACTGATATCAGGTTTTGTATATCTGGAACTATAGCCGCGGCCTCGCCTGAGGGGCCGGCGCTTGCATTCGATGCGACGTTTGCTGAAGCAATTGGCTTCTTCGCTAGAAGAGCGGCAAGCCTTTGTGAAAAAAGTTTATGTCCTTCTACTATTTCCCGATGTTGCGTTTTAATGTCGTCACTACACGTTATCCTCTCTAAACGATTATGAAGATGGTTTAACATGTTTTGCGTTCTCATTATTGTGGGTACATTAGGGTCTGATACATCGAGATTGATCTGAATTTTAGTGAGAACTTCTAAACAACCTTTGAGGTCCTGTCTAACATCCAACGGAGACTCTAATATGTGTTCGGCCGGGTATTCTGTAGCTAATTTTACGATTTGCTTACGAAGTTCTTCAACGGAAGTAGCCGCGGTAGCACCTCGAATCCGAACCTCATATTCTAGTTCCGCCTTTTGGAGAGATAGATATTTGACAGGTAGCATCATGAATTTAAACCAATTGGTAAGTGGTAGCAAGCAAAATCAAAATTAATAAATGTATCTTTTGTTAAATTTCTTCGTTCTGTTACAAATGAAATGATCAATGATGAACGTTTGGTTTTTTTTTTCCTTAAATTACCCCAATTTTGTTTAAATAATAAATAATCGGTTAGCAGCAACTAAAAAATAAAAGGTGCTACTAATGTGTACTTCAATAGTAAATCAAACTCAATGTATGATTTGTCAATAAATATAAAATTTCTTAAGATTGTAAAAACTACTGGATTTTAAACGTGTTACTCTTTTAAGAACGAGGGTAAAACAATTTACACGAAATAAGCGCTACAGAAAATTACAAAAAAAAACATGCAAAAAACAACAAATGTAAGTACACTTTAGTAGCTAAATAAAACCAAAAATAAAACGTTTCACAAAAAATAAGCCACAAGCATACACTAACTACAAAACCGAGTGAAAAAAACAGGATTTGTGTGAATTTAACCACGTGGAAGGGCGCCAGTGTCACGTTTGCTCCTGTCTCTTATTAGGGTTAATCATTTGACATGATGAAAATAAGAGACAAGGATCGTGCAATTAAAAATATTTAATAAAAAAAAACTAAAAGTGTAGTTTTAACGAAAGAGCTAATAAGGGGCGTGGGGTAAAATAAAATTCACACAGTCCCGTTTCCGTCCCTACGGATTAGGTACTCTCGCCTGGGTAACGGGCCGTAGCTGATGCTCGCGGTTCTCGCAACTGTGGCCGACTGTAGGTACCCCAGCGGCGTCTCAGAGATGTCGTGGATGGTGGATGACGTGTCCCTTGGAGACGGAATGTCGGTGTAGGCTGTGGCTGCGGTGGTACCTCCACCCAGTTCGATAGCCCGAACTTTAAACCCTGGAACGCGCCATCCAAAACGTATTAGAAAAGGGTCCAGGTATGATTTGTGAGCATCCCAGCAAACGGCGGAAGGAAAGGTAAGTGCCTAATGTAGCAGTGATGCCGTGGATGTTCACAATCAGAAACGAAGATTACAATTTGTAGGGATGATGCAATCGCTTATAAAAATTACATGATTACCAAAATGAGGGTGGACTTAAATATCAATTAGCGATTGTGATGTACTAGTATGATGGTGCAATATTAATGGTGAAATGAAAGAAAGCAGGAACACTAAGCACAGTAACCTAAAGCCTACACTAATTAATTACTACAGTACTAAAAGCGTTATTACAGTGTACCACTTACCCAAATTGGGGTTCCACAATACTCGCGCTAAACATTTACCTATCGTTATAGGTAGGTATTACTCGAGGAACGTTAGTGACGATTACTATTAACTTCGGTTACGTTTTTTTTAACAACTAAGTGTCTTCACGTACCAGAGACCGAAAAAATATTGTGACGTGCGTTCGAACTCTGTAACAGATCGAGACTGTCGCGAAGGCGATGCGCAAAACTGCATTCCTTTACTAGATAAGAACTTATTTAGCAGGAGCGCTAAAACTGCGCTTCGCGTGAGCGCTAAAACGACGCCGATGAATTCATGTTACATTTTAACTTTAGTATGTAGATTTAAAAGTTGTGAATGTGTTTGTTTGTATCTATTTGATTGTGACATTAGTTTTACGTATTCTATATAATTGATTTTTACTTATAACGTTAATAATAGTCTTATACATGTAACGATAACGTTACAGGGTTTCTGGTTTCTCGGCTAATTTTTTTTCTCGACTTTCGAGAATTCTCGACTCCAATTTCTCGAGTTGTCTTGACTCTCGAGTCTTTGGTAAGAAATTGGAAAATTATTGCTGAAAATAAAATGAAAAACTAATAAAAATCAAATTTCTTTTATTGCACTTTGCACTACAAGTTAGAAATACAAAACGAAATTAAAAACTCTTCCTACAAACATACAAAAATAAAAAAAATAACTGAAAATTATGAATGAAAAATCAATCAGTTATTGAAACAGAGGACATCTATTACACTGTTCATAAAGTTATTGGCCGATATTTTTTTTTTTTCATTGTTTTTATTTTTACGTATACCTACTGAAAAGCATATAATCAGGAAAATAACCTGAGTAAAAGTCAAGTAAACTTAACATTTTTAGATAGTGTATAAGTTGAATTGTAACGAACCAACTATGGATTTTAATTATCAGACATTTTTTTATTTTTTTATAAATCATAAAATTCATAAAGTAATCTTATTTATCCATAAACTAGCCACAAAACATTTATAATCTAATTTTATTAAACGTATTGATTAGGTATTTAAATAAATGAATAAATAAATAAATATCAGGGGACAATCTCACACAAATTGACCTAGTCCTAAACTAAGCTCTAGGATTGTACGATGGATACTAGACAACGAAAAACATACTTAAATAGAGAATTACATAGAAACCATCCAAGACTCAGGAACAAACATTCGCTCTCATCGCACAAATATCTGCCCTTACCGGGATTTGAACCCATGACCGCAGGCTTCGGAGGCAGGGTCACTCCCAACTAGGCCAACGTGTCGTCCTTACATGACAATGTGAAACAAAGCACGGAACGGAACCAACCGTCGGTCGTCTCCGCGCACGGCGCCACACACAGGCAAGGCACGAGTTTCAGTTGGGTACTGAAATCATCGCCCGCGTAAATTCAGTCCGGGATTTGGGTGTTACTTTCGACGCGCGTCTCACCTTTCATGAGCATATGAAATTAACCTCTGTTAGTTGCTATCGAACCTTGGGGTTCGTAATTCGGAATGCACGTGATTTTCAGGATCCTAGGGCCATCAAACTTGTCTACACCGCTTTGGTCAGGAGTAAGCTTGAGGCAGCGTCAGTTGTATGGAACCCACACGAAGTTACTTACTCCTTGCTTCTGGAGAAGATCCAAAAGGCGTTCTTGCGTTTCTTGTACAAGAAAATGTATGGGTACTATCCATTTTTATACCCAACTAAATTCCTGCTTGGCGTCTTGGGGTTTAATTCTCTGGAGGTGAGGCGTAACTTCGTGCTACTGACTAGTGCTGGTAGAATCTTAAGGGGAGAGTCTGATTGTCCTGAGCTGGTGGCGCAACTGGTGCGTCTGTTTGTCCCATCTTTGACGAAGTTCTACTTCCGGCCTCGTCACCACCATCTGCTAGCATTGCCAACGGCGCGCACTGTGTCACATAGCAAATCGCCACTTGTTCGCGCCCTGAAGCTTCTTAATTCGCTCCTCGCATCGGTACCAGACTGCGATGTTTTTGCGAGTAGTTGGGTGGTGTTAAATGATGAATGTTTGAGGTTCTGCGAGGAGATGGATGTGTGTCTGTCGTCAACTAATTGTTAATAAATGTGTGGGTTAAATAATTATACTGAAATGTTTGTGCTAGAAACTGTGTACCCATATTTTATATTTTATATTTTTATATCTTGAAATGTTATGCATTTCACAGTGCTTTAGTACCTGTTACTGTTATACTGTGTTATTGTTAGAAATAAATAAATAAATAAAAAAAAAAAATTACTTCTAAAAATTTTAATGCGCGACACGAAAGATAATTTCGATTTTCAACGAATGTATGAAATACTTTTTTGTTTTTATTATTTAATTTTGATTAATCGACCTGAAACCGGCGACTGTTTCGTGAGTTTTGCTGTAAGAGGTTTAGAATATCGCATATTCACGAATCGTTTTGACGTCTTAAATGTATGAAAAAATAGCAATTGATTGCTGTAAAAGTTGTCTAAAAAATGTATGAATTACTGTTTACGACCTTGATATATTTTTTTTATGTAAAAAAATCATGAACTTGGTAAAGTTTTATAGAAAATTGACAAAAAATAGTTTTAAATTTCGCCTTCTTAAAACACTCGTTAATAATATTAAAAGAACAGTAATAAACTTCAGTTCAAAATCAATCCATTACCTTAAAAACACATCCAAAAACTAAAAATTAAGTAGCAATATATAATGTTTTAAAATAACCTAAATCCCGAATTTAAATTCTCGACAAAGATAAAAAAATAGCTCATTCATTCATAACTCATTTATTCGATCATAATTGAAATGATATATCATGATGTGCATTAAAACTTATAGAAAAGCAGTATTTAAACTGTAAAATCACGAAAATAAGCAAAACTGGCAAAATTTCGTATACGGCCTCTTAAGGTTAGGTAGTTTTATGTGCAACATGAGACCGAAGTTGCACCTCGTCTCTTTGAATACCGCACTCAGGCTTCAAACCTAGAATTCTACGCAAAACTCAAAATCAACACTCACAGCAAAAACCACGCTCTCTTGTTGCACAAAATAACTATTTCACATCAGCACCTCAAAATGGCAGGTTTTTCTGTTTAAAACAGTGAGCAAAATTCGCTTTGGTCGATTTGGTCGTGGTGCATTCTGGTGGGCAGCTGGGTGGCAAATATTATTATTTGGGGGGTTTTGATGGGCCTTGTGTGCCACTTCGACCATTGCTGATCTATTGTGGCAGCCCTTTGATTAGAAGCTCACCGCAATGGCCCGTTGCGTCCAGAAATTTCCATTTGCTTTGAGCAGTGAGAAGCTGTATCTCTTGTGGGTCCATGATATGTCGCCCTAGGTAGATACTTCTGTTGCGCGTGCATCGCTGTCTCTTGACAGACCCTGCATGACGCGTCTTACACCAGGGACTATATTTTTGAAACAAAAAAAAATGTAGGATGAAACTCATTGGAAAATGAAGAGTATGTTACAAGAAATTAAAGGAAAAATAATTTTCGGCCGATCTGAGGTCGGGAAGCGGAAGGAGGGAATAAGGGTAAAAAACGGTTTCAATTTCAGGAAAAACTAAAAGTCCTATGGAAAAAAAGTTAATTGGCAAAGATATAGGTAATAAAATTATCTACAGCACACACACACTTTATCACAACCACCACGACTTAGTGTAGGTATTTACACTTTTCACATAACCTCAAAATGTATGTGAAAAATTCAAATAACCAAGTTTTAGGTATTTTATTTTGATCTTTTACAAAAATGTGAAACACTAAATCTCACGAAATTTGGTGACAACTTACCTTTTTATGTCCCAAACACACTTCTTGATTTTAAATATTAATTTTTTTCACCTTATTTTGATTTACGTAATATCGAAATAGCATAGATAATTTTAAATCAAAAATTCACACGTCATAATATCGGCGATTTTTTTAAAAATCGGTGGGCTTTTTGTTCGTTGAAATCTCTACTTTCTGATGATATAAAAAATACATTTGTATGGTAAATGTTCTCAGAAAATGCAGATGTTTGTTCAATTTGCAGTGGCCAGTTAGGATCCTAGTCACTGCGCAAGTCTTTTCTCTTTTGAACTGTAGAAGCTCTTTGGAGAGCTTGCTCTTGAAACCTTTAATTAGTGATTTAGAGTGTTTTTGTCCTTCAGCAGACTTCCACAGCTCGATCACCCTAGATTTACATAGGTCGCTTAACAGGGAATAAGGTTCTTCGTTTTGTTATGCCACAAAATGGCTCCGGGCCGACCAGGGGATTGTCCGCACCGTTTCTTGCCAATTTGCTATTTCGTTTCCACCAATCAATGCTGGAATGCACTTGTACCCATCTAAGTATGACTTTGTTGGAGTTTGCCAGGGCATTTAAATTGTTTTTGCAGTTTTGCACTATTTTAGAGTTAATTTCTAGTGCGTCTAGTGCTAAAAGGGCAGCTTGGCTGTACGAGTTGATGTAGATGTGTTTGTGTCTACGGTTCTTCTCTAGGTTGAATTCCTCGCATTTGTTGATGGCGAAGACCTCTGCTTGGAAGATTAATGCTCTCACCGTATATTCCACGCCCAACATCGTTCCCTTGTTTGGAACCATCCGTATACCAGATTTGGCTACCCTCCTTGAGGTCCAGTTGACCTTTAAGCCATTCGTCTCTGGAGGGTATTTCCACTGAGTATAGTTTTTTGAAGTTATATTCTTTTTTGAGGTTTTTGATTCAAACACCGTCGTGAGTTTGGTCAGTGTTTGAGGGCTCCATTTTGTCCTTTTCGTGGTGCAGATTCTGTTTATGCACTGCTCAGTCTCTTTTTGCATTTGCAGGTGCAGTGGTATTAGGTCGAGCAGCTCATCCAGGGCTGCTCCAGGTGTTGAGACTAGAGCTTCAGTTGCGGTTAGGCATGCTGTGCGTTGCAGACTATTTAGGGTTTTTATTGTTGTCTTTTGGTTGGGTTTATTATACCATACAGCGGAGGCATATATGCAATTATAGGCCTTAGCTGGGTGGCAAATATAAGTACATGTAGTGGAATTTTTACCATGTCTTTTTTGCCTTCAGGTAATTTGCTCTCGCTGCCGAGGTGACAAGTTGTGTGTGCAACACGAGACCAAATTTATTTGCATCTCGTGTCTCTGAATCCCTCGCTACGCTCTAGACTCCTTCGGTTACGTGGAATTCATATTCAACACTCAGCAGAAACCAACTTTGCACAAATATTTTCTCATGTTTTTCAAGGTAAGTACCCTCCTCGAACACCACTTCTCAAACGTAATGAACTTTCTTATGTAACGGTGGCTTGTGCACAAAATTTCTGAACCATATGCCCATCGATGCGTGTCACAAACACGCAATCCGTAGGGAAGATAGGCGAAAAAGAGAGGAGGCCTTTGCCCTGCAGAGGGACACAATAACAGGCTAATAAAAAAAATGCCCACTATACTTAAAAAATTGTAAATGTGCTCGAAAAAAATCTTTTAAAACAGTTTAGTTAGGTACCTTTGTTTAAGTTCAGGCACAGCTCCCCTCTCACTGGTTGTAGGCAGCTTTACCCGTTCTATTATTATTATAACCTTTGATGTTGTATAGTCGATCTTAAGACTGAGTTCTCTGCTCTCTAGTTCGATCTTGGCAAGCAGATGATAAGCGTATTTTAAGTTTTTGACTTTCTTACCGTCACGACGATTCATATTTTGATGGAAATTTGGATGCGATACCTATACTTACAATCCACCGTTTAATTTTAATATCATAACGATCCGTCGGCGTCCCCCCCGTTTAATTGCCCCGTGTATACAGGGTGTCCCAGGAAGTAGTGTCAAGCGGAAGTCCAGAGGTAGTGCACCTCAAGGGGCATCTGAATCACCCCCATGTATGTTCAGCGATTTTTCGTAGTTTCGGAGTTATTGATCATTTTAATCGGAATTATTGTAATTTTTTTGGACATAAGGAATAACCCGGGGTTTTTAACGGGTTTTTATAGTGCTGATTCTTATAAACCCTCACGTTCCGGTAAGCGCTTAATTGAGTTGCACGTTAACAGGATAATCCATTCGATTGAGTTAATTTGACTTACCGCTTACCAGTATCAAAACCCAGGAATGGGTTACCGCTTAAAGTACTGACTGAATACCTTCAAGCAATTTTGGTTTTTAAACAAACGATGTAAGACTTATTATTGCTCCGCCTATAGCAAACTAAACTCGGGCGGCACGCACGCTTCAAAGGATCAAAGGTCACAGTGGCACGAGCGGCGGCAAGGTCAAAACCTGTTATGAATTGCCGCCGTCACACTGTGGGAGCGCGTAGAACAAACGGTCGGACATGCTTGAAAATAAAATGTTTCACTTTCTTGCTGTTAAATGACTTTTTTGTAAACTTTAACGCTTAGACCATCATGTCTTATTATTATTTTTTCACTTATTTGCCTTGTTGGTGAATAGTACTCGAACAAACATCACTATCCGATAAACCCGTAAAACTCGACTATACTTCTAGGTACTATTTTAACTGTTGTGTAGTAGTTGAGGTCCTTTTTTTGATTTTATTACAAAGAATATATGTTTAAGTATCGCCACAACAAATAATATCTAGGTGTTTCATATTATAATTAATTATAATTGCTGTTTTATCATTCATGTAAAATTAAACTAGAAAGTCATGATTATAAAAAATGTGCCAAGCAATTCCAAGATACTAAGTATTACAAGTTATAAGTTAAAGATAATTTTAATACGCTGCATTTTAACCTTACCCGAACTTAGCCGAATTTTAGAGATATTTGCAATTGGAGGTCATTTTTCGAAAGCGCCTATTTAAAAGAAATAGCAATTTGTTTCTTAAATCTGCTAAGGCAGGCAGCCGAATAGAAATGCAGTTCTAACATCGAAGAATCGGTAAATATTTATTTATACATTAAATATTACGTTTTTTGTGTCAACCGAGCGCATGAATTAACTCCTTGATTTTTACAAATAAATAAATAAATTAACGGCAAATATTATAATTTGTACCTGGCACTTCAAAACTTATAGTGCAAGTAATTTCAGTATACCCGCAAAATTAAAAATGTCTTCACACTAAGCCGTCGTCAATCGTTGTGCGTGTTGTTATAATCGGAATATAATGGAAAAACTAAAAACAAATCGTGATTTATATAATCTGCTTAAACATGATCTGCGAGATCATAGTATTGCTGTAGAAAAAGTGATGGCTGTATTTCCAAATACCATCTCTTCGGAAATTAAATCGTAAGTATTGTTTAATGTTACTAAAACGTATATTTTTTTGTATTGAATACTAAACAATTTGCTTACTTTATTGCAGTGCTATAAACGGTAAAATAAGGAAATTTCTGTATACCGTGAAGAATAAACGGAAAGACAAATGTTGGAAAGAAGATTTGTTTCTATCTACATGTGGCAGTTGGCTTGATTTACAAATAGACTGGTCTCATGTTATTAACACTAAGCCTCCGACTTTGCTTCCATCGACATCGACATCCTCTAAAGCATATTTTAATACATTGAGTGATCGTCAAAAGAGAAGGAGAACTGAATCTGTAAGATCCCTCCCCATAGATGAGCTAAACTACGTAGCATCAAAAAGTATCAGACACACACATGCTAAATTTATCTTTGACTTCATTCAAACACACCCGGCACACATTACAAAAGTTAAGGAATTTTGCGAAAAACTCTTAAATAACACGGACGAGTCTAAATCCTTATCTGACGACGATGCACTTAGCTTGTATGTGAACTCTGACCTAACTAGAGAGCAGTACTCGCAATTGCGATTATCTGTTAATAATATTGCTCCCGGATTATTTCCTGCTTATGCTCAAATTCAAAAACGGACACAACTCTTTCTTCAGTTTTTGAATTTGAGCATAAGCAGGAAATAATCCGGGAGCAATATTATTAACAGATAATCGCAATTGCGAGTAAGAGTTGTGTCCAGTACCTGAAGCAATAACTGTAGCTGAAAATTATGTTAGTATTAATTTGCAATGTTTACTGGATAAAACAATAGAAAGAATAATGCGACCTTTAAAATTTGACAATACCAAAGAATATAATCTTGTCTTGGTTCTAAAATGGGGATGCGATGGAGCCTCTTCTCAGTCTGTTTACAAGCAAAAGAGTTCAGACCCTCTACACGATGATTCATCTGTATTTGTTTGTAGCCTCGTTCCCCTTCAACTCAATAATGAAGATTTATCTGAATCCATTTGGAAGAATCCTACACCATCATCCTCTCGTTATTGTCGACCAATATCTTTTCGGTTCGAAAAAGAAAACAAAAATTTAACAAAGAAGACCACTGCAGAATTAAATGAAGAAATAAGGCAATTACGTCCATATGTTTTCAAAAATGTCGTTGTGAATTATAAAATGTTACTAACGATGGTTGATACAAAAATTTGCAATGATATAACAGATACATCATCAGCCATGAAATGCTTTATTTGCGGTGCTACTCCAAAAGCTATGAACGACATCGATGTAGCTTATAATCGTGAACCAAATCAAGACTGTTTTGAATTCGGCATGTCCTCTTTACATGCGTGGATTAGGAGCTTTGAATGTATGTTACATATAGCATACAATTTATCATTCAAATCTTGGTCAGCAAGAGGAGAAAATAAGAATGTCAGAGAGCAATCAAAACGCAACATACAAGATGAATTCAAAAGAAGATTGGGGTTGTTAATAGATATGGTTAAGCAAGGCGTGGGAAACACAAATGATGGCAACACTGCTCGGAGATTTTTCGCAAACTTCCAGATTAGTGCGGATATAACGGGTCTAAATGTAGATCTTTTAAAAAGATTTTACATAATACTACAAGTCATAGCTTCAGGACTCGCGATAAATGTAGATTCGTTTCGTTTTTATACACGTGAAACTGCGGAGTTATACGTGCAATTGTATGGATGGTACTATATGCCCGTTACCATCCATAAAATATTAATTCATGGAGCAGACATTATAAAACACAACGCAATCCTGCCAATAGGTGCATTATCGGAAGATGCACAAGAATGCAATCATAAAATATTTCGATATGTGAGACTTCACCACACACGCAAAATATCTAGGATTGCTTGCAATACTGATCTGATACATGCATTACTTTTACGGTCTGATCCGGTTATCTCCAGTAACATTAAAAGGACAACGAAAAAAAAACTGTTGATCGAAGCGCAGCCACTCATCAGTGAAACCGAAACCCAAATTATAGAGTATGAGTAACCTTTTGTAATTTTTTATATCATAACCATAACGGAGAAATGATGAAAATATGACCTTCTTTTCTTATAAATAACAACAATATCTACAATAATTATTTACTATTTCGACAGTGCGCCTTGTGTAATTTAATAGCAATCTCTTTAGATGATATAATTTTAAATTGTAGGCGTAATAAAGAAATATGCATTTTTAGTGAATCCTAAGCACAGGACCAATAAAAAACTTATCAAGGGATGTTTGCATGCGACCAGAATAAAATACTGACAAAAATCTTGCGTTTTTTTTTTTTTTTTTTTTTTGCTATATACTCGGAAGACTATTCTTTTCCCCTATTAATATGTTGCTAAAAATGCACTATACTAGCATTTCGTTATAATTTAGAGGCCATAATAATAGCAGTTTATCTGCAATAAACAGTTTACTGTCGCGCACTCGCATGTCCGACCGGTTGTTCTACGCGCTCCCACAGTGCGTCATACAAAACTAAACCGTAAAACTATTAGCCCGTACCTAATAGTTGGGTAGGTATCACTAATATAAGAACACGTCCTGTCTTATCTAGCACCCTTTCCTCGATAAACTGTCTGTCTGTAGTGAAGCCGGCCCGATCCTGGCTGGCTGAACACGAAAAAACAGCAGAGCGTGCGGGAAGGGAAGGGAACGAAGGAGTTTCCTTAACCCGAACGGTAAGCGGTTCATTCAAAAAATACCAAACCCAACTCCATTCGGTAAGCGGTTACCGGTTAGGGTTTCCTAGCTTAATAGGGCTATCGTAATTGTTGGGTAAGTCGTTGAAGGGGTTACCGAAGCGATTGGCTTATCGTATGAACGGGTAAGCCGTTCGAACGGATTAAGCGAAGGAACGGGTTTTCCGGTCTCTGGAACCGGCACGGTTGCGGCATTATGACGTCATCGGCGTCCGAGGCACAAAAAGCATCAGGCGGCCGTGGCGGTCTAAAGGTTAAGGACTCCGGTTGTATGGATTTACATGATAGTACACTAAAAGAATATATTTTTCAAGATTTTATTTTACCACTTTGTTGGCGTGACTTATTTATATGTATATTCACGCCAAATTACAGCTTTCTAGTACCTACTAAGCGTCTCCAAGCAAGGCTGCGGACGGACGGACATTGCAAAACTATAAAGGTTCATATTTTGACTACGGAACCCTAAAAATGGATAACTATCGCTTCTCTATGGAAATTATGCCTTTTAATAAAATGGTATAAGTAACGATATTTTTTCCAAAAAAGGATGAATTTAGTGAGTGGTAATTGTCACTTTGATGTATGTAAATAGCGACGCCAAACGTAGCAACATCGGTGGCAACGACGTCACAATCAAAAGAGCTGCACTTAAGTAATTACAATAAATAGTCTACATGAAAATTATAATATCTTCAAAACTGAGCCGAATTTGACTGGGATTCATATAACATTTTTTGCTCCTAATTAATGACCCAAGAAATGCGTGGTTAAAATCTTTCAGGTTTCTCGGGCCCATGGTGTATAATAGTAGGTAGCTAATAGTAGCCGAGCTGCGCATGACAACTTGACAAGGACCCAATGGAGCTCTCAAGCAGAGAGTAAACTCATGGCATCAGTGTTTAAACATAAAACCTAGCCTAGCTATTTTTTAAGCAAGGGATTGCGGATAAAAAAACACTTTTAATGTTATCAGTATGTACTTGTTCAAAATTACTAGTTATTTATAAATTAAAAAAGCTTTTCGCATACTGCAAACCAATCTTTAGGTGTATATTTAGCACTGTTTTGACATTGCTTAAGAATATGAAACACAGCTGCATCGAGAATAGAGAACTCGTTTTTGTAAATCCATTGTTTGGATTGTGAGAATATTTTTTTGATTAAAGCATCCTTGTTCTTTTCAGGTGATCTTTCCAGTATATGACAGATATCCAGAAGATTGTCCATATTATAATCTTCATAATCATAAGGAATGACAGATGGATAGGCAAGTGACAAAAATCGTAGTATGTTGACGTTCCCAACTATGGGTACTTCCAAAGATGATAATTTTAACTCCGGATCAGCCAACACTAAAACAAAGTTCAAATTCAAATTAATTTGCAGTCATCCACTTCGGGTGTCAATTGAAATGGGCAAAGGTAGTGTTTGACATAAAACCTCAAATGGTCATGTGTTTTATGATGAGAGCAGTTTAGTTACAGTTAGTATGAAAGTAGGAGGGCGGGATGATAATAGACAAGATAAGTCACTAGCCTACAAAACGTAAAAAGGATACATTATAAAAAATATGACCTCATTAAAAAAAAACCGGGCAAGAGCATTTCGGACCATGCTCAGTGTAGGGTTACGAAGCCGTTAAGTACTACAAACATGAAAATCAACAAGTAGTAACTAATTAGGGTTCCGTAGCCAAATGGCAAAAAACGGAACCCTTATAGATTCGTCATGTCTGTCTGTCTGTCCGTCCGTATGTCACAGTCACTTTTTTCCGAAACTATAAGAACTACACTGTTGAAACTTGGTAAGTAGATGTATTCTGTGAACCGCATTAAGATTTTCACACAAAAATAGAAAAAAAAAAACATAAATTTTGGGGGTTCCCCATACTTAGAACTGAAACTCAACAATTTTTTTTTCATCAAACCCATACGTGTGGGGTATCTATGGATAGGTCTTCAAAAATGATATTGAGGTTACTAACATCATTTTTTTCTAAACTGAACAGTTTGCGCGGGAGACACTTCCAAAGTGTTGAAATGTGTGTGTCCCCCTGTAACTTCTAAAATAAGAGAATGATAGAACTAAAAAAAATATATGATGTACATTACCATGCAAACTTCCACCGAAAATTGGTTTGAACGAGATCTAGTAAGTAGTTTTTTTTAATGCGTCATAAAAACATTGATCAAAGCTACAACGAACTTTTATATTATGTCACTTGCTGCTACGGAACCCTTCATGGGCGAGTCCGACTCGCACTTGGCCGCTTTTTTCTATTTAAAGTCATTTGGTGCCGTCTTAGATGATTTTAGTAGGTATAAACACTTTAATCGCCTGTATCTCAAGAACCAATGATGTCTACTTAGTCGTGATAGTTTTCCTTTTAACTTCGTTATATGCTTTTATATTTAAGTATTTATTTTTATTTTAGTATTTATTGTTTTGGCTGTAGAGGGGGGGGGGGGCACTTGGGTCTAACAAAAATTAGCGCTTTAAAGCTTAATATTGCATAAACGGATTACTTAATCGAAAAACTGTTTTCACAAACCCGTACCCTAGATTATTTTTTTTACATTTTATTGTACCACTTTGTTGGCATGACTAATATGCATGTTCATATTGTAACCACCCCCCGTCTGCCTACTAAATAATTATTTAATTTAATTCTTTAAAACTAATCTTAATATATTTAATTTAAACTCTTAAACTCTTAATGAATAGAATATTCTAATTTGATATATTTATTTGGCCTTTTGATCGTCTAGTGTCAGAATCCTACATTGCACCGCAGCACCCATGTCTTTCATATGGAGCATAGTCAGATTTGGAATTCTTCTAATTCTACAAGCCCTAATGATTCTCCTATATTTATAAAATATAATTATGACTACCGTTCCTTTATTAACCTCACTCCTAATTAACCTACACTGACCCTTTACTACTAACTGTTACCCGAATACCTAACATGTAATATTATTCCCTACCTATGTGTTTAAGAGAAACAATATAATTATATTTGCCCTACCTAAACCCCAACCTTGAAATGAGGCCGGTTACAGCGAGAACCTATTTGATCTTAGGTTCACTACTTTTATGGTATGGTATAGTATGATACTATGGTATTTAATAGTTATTTGAACTGAAATCTAAAATCAAATTAGTCCTTTCTTTGGATGGGGTCTGGCCTCACTAAAACGACCTATGACAGCGTTATGTGTATATTTTTACACTTAAGATTCCCTTGGGAATGGCGTGATGTTTCAATTCCGAAACACTAGCTGATGCCCTTAGACAGAGACGGTTGAATACGTGACTCGGTAGTTTTCCTAGTTATATTTAAATAACAATTTCTAATTTATTACAGTAAAGTTTTCCAGTCATTTAACTATTTAATTAATACAAGTAGGTACTTTAATATAGACGGGGAGACATCTGTCAACGTTACGTGTATATTTTTACACTTAGATTCCCTTGGGAATGGCGTGATGTTTCAACCGCAAAACACTAGCCGATGCCCTTAGACAGTGACGGCCGAGTACGTAACTCAGTATTATGACGGAGAAAACAACAGCCGTAGAAGAAGAAGACAGTCCATCCCATAAATATTTACCTGAATTTTACTAAATGCAGAAAGTCTACAACTGGAAATATTTACTTCCTGTCAAACTTATATGAACACAAATGGTCAAATAAAACGTGATAATCTGAGAACTCCTCAGAATAAAATCCTATGAAAATATAGTTAATTCCCCAAAGTCTATATTTATGACGATTAGGTATTAGATTTAATTGAACTTCTATTTATATGCAGTGGCAGTACAAGATCAAACGTTAACGAGTTTAAAGGCTAATTTTTAGCGCATCCTAACGATACTATTCCTAAATAAAATCCTACTGATTAAATACCTAAATCCCTAATTCCCTAGACAATTGAATCTACCCTAACTCTACTTATAAGGCCTATTCTACAAAGAACTACATCCTAGAGGCTTACCTTATCCTCGTAATTAGCTAGTTCCCTAGGTAAACTGTAAAGTTCAGCCGGGTCTGCTGAGAAAGCAACCTAACACCCGTGTGATTGCCACCCCCCTCACACAGACCGAAGTCCAAGACGGTGAGAGTATGACGCCCTATTGTGTGGTTTAGTGTATATAAATATATAGAGTTTTAAGGAACCAATCCTCAAACTTCCCAGAGCTTTCACGGGTGCAATTGCATGCCCAACCTGTGGACCCCGATCCCACTCCAGGCTGGCGAATGAGAATGGTGGGCTCTTATACAGATGTCTGTGTTGGTAAAAAGATCATCTGGGCTTGCCCGAGGCTCTTTTAGAATTTAATAGTTCCGAACCAGACCCGTTTGTCACCGTTATAAGTTAGATATAGTTCGTCAGACACACTGTTTGTCTAGTCATAGTTCTAGCGCGAATAATGCTAATCTAGCTTAATACAAATAGCAAAACAACCTCCCCACAAGAAATTGTCACATTAATCCCACACTAATTTATTAATTTTGCAACGCGCTAGACACTAATGACAACCAAGAATTAGTCCACCCGCAACTCCAAAGTTAGGCTCCCTCCTAATAAACTTCCTAATTTTTTTAACAATTAAATAAAACGAATAAACAAAATCTTCGCGACTATAACTCAAATGCAACGCAAAACTACCTATTTCCTCATAAAATAAACCGAGGATATACGATCCCTATTAATTTCGAAACTAAGAAACCGTATTTTAAAACAACTTGATCAATTAACTTTAACCATAAATGCTTTGAACTAGCCGTATTTTATTGTAGGTATTCCAACTAAACTAAAATAAAATCGACACAAATCGTTAAAACCGCAACTAAATGTATGAAACTCAACCTTTGAATAATATAATAATGAAGTTAATTATGTATCAAACATAACCCGAAAAGAATCCTATTTTAATAACCCGCACGCACAAAACCGTAAAAAAACATTATTATTTACAATATAAAATTTCACTATAAGCAAAAAGAACGAGTTAAATGTTAAACCATGTACGTAACGTACTTCTATTACCCGTTAAATACCGTGTCTACGCAGCCTTATACAGGATTATAAGCAATTAATCGATGCAACACGATATTAAATACAAACAAGAATTTAGCACAACTTAAAAAAATAAGCACGTAACCGAACCGTAAATACCTAGATACCCCTATAAACTACGCAACTCCGATCCTAACACGACAGAACCCTTCTCCGACGTAAGCTTTAGGAAAATAGACCCCGAATCTCACTAGGTATGAACACTATAAACAACGTTAAAGTTAAACCGTAAACGTAACTTGTTTCTATTATCCGTTAATTACCGCGGCTATAACATAAGCACTATAACGACCGACGTTATAAATTAAACCGTAAACGTAACGTACTTCTATTTCCGTTAAATACCGTGACTATGTATCCCTACACAAGATAATTGTAAACTATGATCAAATGAATCTACATAACACGATAATAAAAACAAACGCGAATTTAACACAACGTAAATAATAAGCACGTAAACGAACAGCAAAATACCTAAGTATCGATTTAAGCGAACGTGAGGAAGCCCTTCTCTGACGACAGTTGCTGATCTTCTGGACCCCGATTTGCGACTGACATCCCCTTTTATAACCTTCGTAATTGTGGAAAAATCCAGAAATTCCACAAGATTACCTTTTTTCATCCGTACCTGTTATTGCGCAACAATAATAGAAATTGCCTTATATAGGCATGCATCCGATATCAAAGTTAAGTCTCCAAAAAGCACGAATTTGCATTCGAAAGTGAACTATATATCTTTAACCGTAAAGCTCAAAAACAAAAAGTAGCGCGCCCTGTTGCGAAGTAGCTGAACTTCTAACTAACGTTGTAACGACAAGTAACGCCACTCGCCGCCAAATAACAGTGCGCCACTAACATATGGAAAACACGAAGTTGTACTCTATTTGACAACAGATGGTATTGTTAATAGCGGTGGATATTTTAGAATCACGCGAATATTCTAGATCCCGGAAATGGATTGTTGACAGAAGAACTTCCGCCCACTTTCTTTTGTCCGTTTTATTAGTAATAACGTTGTTTTTGTTCTGCAAATTCCTCTGGTCGGAACCTTAGGTCGAGCCTCTCTTATTTATACTATTTTTTATGCAGTTTTTATCTTCTAAAGTGTGTTATTCGAGATTTCGAACTATACCTACTGAACGCAGAACATGAGTTTTCTTTCTCGTAATCACACCTAACTAACATTAAATGGTTTTAACATAATACCTAGATTATCCAGGAGCCCTAATTGTGTCCCCGAAGGCCTATCATCTCCAGTGCAATCTATCGGTGCGTAGCGTACTAATGTGAACTACTCGACATGTTGATAGGTGTCGCTTTTCACTTACTAATGATTACTAATATAAACGCCATCTAACGCTATCTGTGTCAACTATTAGCCTATGTTCAATACGTAGCTTACTTAAATCCTTCCCTCGCAACAATGTATTGTAATTAGTTCTAGATATAACCGCTAGATTGCGCTGCAACCAAATCTCTATGATGTTACCCTTTGTGTATAAGATACAGATGCTCCCCCATCACGATAGCCTTTAGAATGCTACTTTATTACTTATTACAAATAGAGTTTGTATACTAAACAACAGTGTTGCCTCACTGTGGTTAGTTACAATGCCAAATTCCAGCTTTCTAATACTAAGAGTCTCTGCGCTAGGCCGCGGACGGACGAACGGACGGACCTGGCGAAACTATAAGGGTAGTTTGACTACGAAACCCTAAAAAATGGGGTTTAACCCTTTATAAGGAATAAGCTTTCAAGAGCCGAAAAATAAGATTCTTTATTTTAGATTGGCTTTTTTTTAAACTGTTTAAACGTGTTTAAAAAAAGAGAATATAGTGGGAAATATATTTCCTCTGCCTTATAAAGGGTTAAATTTGAATTCGATGGTGGCGTCCATATTAATTCTAAGAAATAAGTATTTGATTTGTATTACATAACATATTAAACCTAATTGTACCTAAGTGGGTGCATGCTATCTGTAATAACATAATTTTGTATGCCTAATGGGCAAACATAGTGATACTTACCTACTTAAACGATAATACTATTTATGTTTTACAAATAAATCATTTGATTTGATAGATAAAGTGCATGGTGAGCTAATTAAAAAGAAATAGAAGTTTTACGACGGCGCTATAGGTATGGATTAGGTTTTTACACAACTGTCCAAAAAAAAGAGTGTAATGTTTTCAGGATTCATAAGTATGTGATTAAAAAAATAACTTGTGGTGGCAATGGTAGGTGGTTTAGGTTTTTACACGACTGTCCAAAAAGGATAACTTCCTAATGCCTGAACCAAACCTAGGCGTATGGCGTAGGTATCATTAAAATTGCCGCGAATAACAAGGTTGTGTTTTAAAAAAAACTTGTGGTAGCAATGGTATCAAAATCCGCGAGTAACATAATAGGTAGTATAAAAAAAATGGTTTACTAATGTTTCACCAAAAAACGTTTCACAAACTGATTAATTTCACGAACATATCATTTGGCAAAATGCATTTTTTTCAGAGACTGCTTAAATATTTCAAGATTTTTTTAAATCTAACCAACCCTAACCTATTGAGTTCTATACGATGGTCCTGAAATATTAACAGTTTCGAAAAAATGCAGTTTGCCAAATGATATGTTTGTGAAATGAATCAGCTTGTAAACCGTTTTTTGGTGAAATGATAGGATACGTAAAAAAATACTTGTGGGGTGGCAATGGTATCAAAATAACAAAATACAAAGGTGTAAAAAAAGTAATCGAATCCGAATGTTTTTTCAGTCATCGACTAGAAATTGAAGAGTAGCTAGTAGCCTATTTTAAGTCGTTTACGAGTAAAAAGTCATTTAAACATCTCTTGATGTCGGTAGCAGTGATTGTACATATTTGTATGTATTGAATATAAAATTGATTTTGCATGTTTTGTTTTTCAATCATCGTCGAATAATCATTATCACTATTATCAGGGCCTTCGCCATCTCACATCAGAAAAAAAAATCTTACTCCAATTTACAATGAAACGTATCAACAAATTAGGAACGAAATTGGAAACAATTACATCTACGTGTCTGTAGATGAAACTACAAATGCTAACGGTGACCAAATTGCAAATGTTGTCCTTGGCAAACTTTCTCACAACACACCAAGTCGGCCGTATGTTATTGCAAGTAAATGTTTACAGCAGACAAATAATGAAACTGTTGCAAATTTTATTACAACGTCCCTATCAAAATTTTGGTGCTGTGATTCAAATAGCGATAATTTCAAAAAAGTTCTATAGTTGGTGACAGACGCAGCACCTTATATGATGAAAATAAATAAGAAATTGGATTCAGTTTTTCAAAACATGACTCACTTAACATGTGCAGCTCACGGATTAAATAGGGTTGCTGAGAAAGTCAGATGTCTGTTTCCAAATGTTAATAGCTTGATATCATCGAAGTGTCCCCGGAGAATCAATGTATTTAAAAACATGTTACCAAATGTACCTCTACCGCCGCAACCAACCATTATAAGATGGGGCACATGTTGCAAGCAGAAAACTATTATGCTAAATATTTTGAAGATATAAGAAGAGTTCTGAATACATTTTCTGCATCAGATGGGAAAGCAGTTGAAAAAGCAAACTAAATAAATCTTCTCTTCAGGGTGAACTGAAATTTATTGCCGAAAATCTAAATATCATGGTTACGTATCAGAACGCCTAAAATTAATATGCCTAATTTCAAAATACCTACGGTCGAAATACCTAATTTTTAAATTACCTAACATCATTTCGCCTACATATCGAATGACCTAAGTTTACAATGCCTAAATTTAAATTCCCTAATACACTAAATACCTAATGGATGAAATACCTAATGGATGACGTACCTAATGAACGATTCACCTAAAGTCAATATTCCTATGTACGGAATACCTATTCTTGAAATAACTAAAGTGCAGTCAAATAGACTTGAGAAAAAGTTTAAATGCTGCAACTGCAAATTGAATTGAATGGGCACCTAAAATCCTATTGCGAAGATTCGAGGTTCCAAGGCTCCTTCCAGGAGCATTGGGACAACACAGGCCTCCTGGTAAATAGAGCTGCTAATGTTTGTGTATGTTGTTTTTTTTGTGTACTTAATATGGAAAACTATATTTTCTGATATAAATAATTTCAATTTAATTTGAATTACACATTTGAATTTAAAATATAAAGTTCCAGTCTACAAACTAATAGTATCATTTACCTAATTCGTTCAATTATCAAAATGATAGATCTGTCACGTAGGTAATGAATAGATCAGCGCCTCTATTCTAGGCAGTAAAATTCTAATCGTATTTGACCTGTTACGTTATTGTTTTTTTAAGAAAATAATAGCTATCAAAACTTTGACAATACGATAACAGATCAAAAACGATATTGTTTTTATAGAGGCCCAGTTCCTTGAAAATGCAAACCAACTTGCTTAATTAGGTCAATCTCGCCTATATGGGTTAGGTTAGGTTAGAGTTGCGTCCCCCCCGATTGTGCTGCCACCTTGCCGTGGTGGGGGGGCTTGCGTGTCTCTATGATCCCCGTGGCTATACCGGACAGGGCTACCCATACCGGAAAGGCTCGGGGTGAGGGGCCAGACTAAGAGCGGCACGTCCCTATCCCATTCCCACCTTCCCGATTTCCCATTCCTTCCCAGCTCCCATCCTTCCTCCCTGTTCCACCGAACCAGTGGCGGGATATCCACTTTCCAGGGCCAGCGCGGGCCCGGGGAACCAAATACTCCCCAAAAGAGCGCACATGAGGGGGGCGACGAGGGGGAGTTTGAAGGGACGGAGCTCGGGTAGGGGACCCCGTATCCCGTTCCCGGAAAGCGACCCTGGTTCGCCCAGACGTGAGTCTCGGGTCTAGTGACCTCTGTTTTCAGAGGACATTTTAGACCTGGGACAGGTGTAGTGTGGGTGCTTGAAGGAACGTGGACTTACCCCGGTCACTGCGACTGGGGGGAATAGCCTGCCGGAAAGCACCCTACACTCCATGCAGGCTGTGAAGGGAAGGCGCACCCAGCTTTTGCTGATCGCCTGAACTTCATGGGGAGCCACGTGGGTGACGGGCCCACATTGCACGGCTCCTCCAGCTTGGGGAGATCGCTGTGTGCGTACGCAGTCGTCTCCTCCTTTGGCGGTGTGCTCTTCGGAGCGGGCTGGGAGGCGCCCAGCGGTCAATGCTTTGGCGGTCCCGCGGCGTCTCCGTTAACCAGCCAGGAGGGTTACGCCGGAGTGGTTTTAAACGGTAGTTCGCTTAGGTGAGAGTCCGTTATACCCCCCATTGCACGGTCATCCTTAGGCCAGGGGGGATGCGTAAATGCATTTCCACTTCGTCATCAAAAAAAAAAAAATATATATATATATTTTAGAGTTGCGTCAAGGCGCGAAGCGCCATAACTACGTAGAATAGGAGCTCCGTCGACTTGTTCGTATCTATACTTCTCTATTAACCGACTACAAAAAGGAGGAGATTCTATGTTCGGCTGTCAATCAATAACAAAAACATTTTTGGTATGTAGGGACTTTAATCAAAAAGTAATAAGTAAGTACAACAAGTCTGGAGTAAAAAACAAGCATGTTTTTGTTATTGATTGACAGCCGAACATAGAATCTCCTCCTTTTTGTAGTCGGTTAACCTTTTCAACGCCATTGACGGATATTTACGTCATGGATGACAGCGCAAAATAGACCTAAGTGAATATGAGGCAAAGTTGACATTCGCTCTAGTTTTGTATTTGACATAGCGTTGAAAAGGTTAATAGAGAAGTATAGATACGAACAAGTCGACGGAGCTCCGCTGCGCGGAGCTCCTATTCCACGTAGTTATGGCGCTTCGCGCCTTGACGCAACTCTAACCCAACCTAACCCATATAGGCGAGATTGACCTAATTAAGCAAGTTGGTTTGCATTTTTCTAAATCATCCATTTAGTATTTCGTCCATTAGGTATTATTCACTTAGGCGAAATGATGGTTAGGTATTTTCAAATTAGGTATTTCAACTTTAGGTATTTGGTCATTAGGGAAATCAATTTTAGGTAAATCATCCATTAGGTATTTCGTCCATTAGGTATTATTCACTTAGGCGATATGTTCGTTAGGTATTATAAAATTAGGTATTTCGACCCTAGGTATTTTGAAATTAGGCATATTAATTTTAGGCGTTCTGATACGTAACCAAATATCATTCAAGAGTCTATAAAGAAATTACAATCAACAAATCTGACACTATACTTTGGAGTGCGAATAGTAAAGAAGGTACATTCTGCATTGTCTAAAATATATTTGGACAAAAAGGGGAAAATTATATACGATAAATTTAAAAACGTTTTTTACAAAAATTCCGGATACGAAACAATGAAAAAAATAAATTTCTTACAAAAAGGTGAAGAAGTCACATTACAACCGAAAAATAAACGAAATACGGTTGATCACTTGTATCAAATTTTGTTATGCTCCCATAACCTCCACAGAAATTGAAAAGTCTTTCAGTCACCTGAAATGGATTTTTCAGTCAAGACGGAGAAGCTTAAAGCCTGAAAATGTGGATAAAAATCTGGTGGTGTACTTTAACAATAATAGATGGGACGGTCATGAAGAAATAAATTGAGAAAAGTAAAAATTTAACAACGTTTTCAAAAATGAAGGAGAAATTTGAGTAGTTACTTTATTACATTAAGGACCGTATCGTTAATTATGGAAACAAATAAAATGGTGTAATCTGTATAAATACTTTTTATTACAAAAAAAAAAACTTAAACTACGCGATTCTTAGATCTTCAAAGTGAACCATAAAAACTACTTTTAGTTATTTATTGATCCCCTTTGCCAGTTTTCTCACTTTGCTTTTGATGCTCTTCATTAGCCTTTGGACATCGACTGTTTTGAAAGTTTTGTGGGTACGGATCCAGTCTTTTTTGAATTGGTCCATGTTATCTGTTGGTTTAGCTTGTTTTCGTAGCTTTGCCTACATCAGAGCCCAAAATTTCTCGATGGGCCTGATCTCAGGGCAATTCGGGGAATTTAATGATTTCGCGACAAATTCGACATTATTCTCTCAATACCAGTTCAACACATGGCGAGCGTAGTGACACGCAGCTAAATCGGGCCAGTATAATGTACGACCCCTGTGCTTTCGAATGAGTGGTAGTACCCGCTTTTAAAGGCATTCCTTCTTGTACACATCCGAATTTAAGTTTCCCGTTACGAAAAACGGAGACGTTTTCATGTCGCATTGACAAATAGCTTGCCAAACCATCACTTTTTTCCCAAATTTCTCGCAAAAAATGGATTTGTCGTCTTTAGACCTTCGTACCTTTTATTACGGTGTAAAACTGCGGTCCGGGTAGGGTTTTATAGTCAAGTTTGACATAGGTTTCATCGTCCATTATAATACATTGTTCATTTTAAGTTAACATTTGGTCGTACAATTTCCGAGCCCGAGTTTTGACAGAAGACTCCTGGGTTTTGCTGCGTTTAGGCTGTTTTTGCTTTTTATACGTTACAAGCAAGTTACGTTCCTTGGCACGCTGAACCATTGCAATAGAAGTACGACATTTTTTCGCACAATCCCGAATCGATATCTCTTTTTTTTGAGAAAAATATTCGCATATCTTTTTGTCCAAATTAGGACATGAAGGGCCTCATTTTCTACCTCGACCAGGTAAATCTTTTAAAGTATTATTCATACTAAACCTTTTTATCGTATTGTAAACAGCTTTCAGGCTAACCTCTTCTTCTGAAGCAATCTTTCTCATAGTTATACCTGATTCTTTACAGTATTTGGTCACAATTGAATGTCGTTTTTTCTCTGAGAGACCCTTCATCTTGCAATGCATACGAATTATATTTTTTTTTATAGTAAGTTTTAACACTTGACTGTATGCTTAACAGATTGACATATGACAGAAAAGACAAAATATTGTAACTTTTTTTTTAGAGCAATTCAAACTTGTTTCCATAATTAACGATACGGTCCTTATATTCTTTTAATAAAAAAACACTTAATAAGCAAACCTTTGTGTGATCACTAGTATTTAGAACTAGTATCGATAAATGAGTTAATCGATATAGGAAGTCCCTAGCTGTCAAGAAGATTTGCCCCATGGAATCCTAGGTCTGAAAATAATATTATTCCGGAATGAGTAATGACTAAAGTTTAATACCTACTAAATATCATCTAAGACAGCACCAAATATTTTTATTTGTTTACTTGACGACACGTTAGCCTAGTTGATAGTGACCCTGCCTTCGAAGCCAGCGGTCCTGGGTTCAAATCCCGGTAAAAGCGGATATTTGTTACGGTCTGATAATATAATAATAAGTCATATTTGTAATCAAATGCAGGAGTTAAAGACTACACGATTATTTAAGATTATTGGCACTCTAACATAACTTACCTTCGTGTGTAACATAATTATGTGCTGGCTGTGGCACTGTTTTAAATAAAAACAAGTTTTTTTTTTTTAATTATTGTTAATATTTTTGTTGCTTTTTATGATTTTTGAATTTTATCATCAAGAGAACTTAATGATTCTTTTTTATGAAAGGAATAACTAAGAAAGAAATTATACTTTGTTGTTTTGTACATGTATTTATACTAACTCACTTTAACTATATTTACCTACTGAACCCGTGAAATACTTCATCTCTAGTCTTCATCATCGGTTCCACTTCACCAAATAAAGAAGCTAGCTTTACACGAACGCGCTTCAACGCGCGGTCAAAGCGCTGAAATGACAGGAGGCTCTTGTCAAGATCTTGCCTGCGATGCATGGCGGCACGCGCGGTCTTGTATGCGATAGCACTACTTTGTTAGAATCTTGTACTGCGCGCCGCGTCAACCACGCGTTCATGTGACCCTAGCCTAAAGCTTTTGGAATGCAAATGCTGAAAATAGCAACACGAGTCCGCAGTTTTTGAGGAGTTCCGTCGTTTACTCATGGATTAATCGTTTCCTTTAAGGTGGAAAGGGCCCACCGTGCAGACGACGTTTTGCAAGCCCTTCAGGTATCCCACTGCTACTGTATCTTTATACAGGACATGCAAAGTACTGAACGTACAGAACAGACGAGTTGAGAACCTCCCACCCATATGGTTGGTTTATCGATAACTTTATTATTACTATCGAATAGGGGCAGCACTTAAACCCTGATTTTTAATTGCGTAGAATTCTGACGTTTCTTGGTCTTGCCAGACTACAAAATATTCCTTGAACGTGTGGTGCAAAAAAGTAAAAAAAAAATCTTTAGAATATTACTTATATGATTTACATATTAGAATTTAAAATGAAACAATAAAAAGTTAATTAATACAAAGTAATTTTATTTTAAAATCGCACAATCCACACATAATATTTTGTTAAACAAATTTCAGAGGAAAAAGATAATAGTTGTTGGTATCATTCAGATCATTGTCATGTATTACAAACCTTTGGAGTTAAATTATATTATCATATTTAATCATTTTTGTTTTGCGCTTTTATTTTGGAAAAAATAGACTTTAAAATGACAGTTGTCGACTGTCATTCGTCCTGCCAAACTAAAGACGACGCTTTAGGCTGTTTTAGGTCCTTTGCCGTTCCCTTCCGATAAAAAAAAACACGCTCAGATGTAACGCAACTGACTGAAACGTCATTCGGCTTCTGTCTTGGATGTTCGAATGTTCTCGCTTTCGTTTGCCCGTGTTATTTTATTTTTACTGTTATTATTGATTTTATTGTTACTTTCTTTGTTAAATTTTAGTCAATTCCTGTGTTGTTTCGCCGGATAATTTTATATTTTTTATTGGTCAAAAGTCCAACTTAACCTAACCTATTTAATAGCCTATGCAACTAATGTAATATGTAACGGTTTAAGCACAAATACATTTTTGCGAAATGAAAGTTTGTAACGATATAGTTTGTCAAATGATGATTTGGTCATAAGTGGGGATACCAATTTGTTTACTCTACCTTATGTATGTGGAATAGCAACAAATTTAAATGAAGGCCAAAAACGTCAACAGTTAAAAAAATGTTTGTTACTCCTGAAACGTCAGAATGTGATAGCTGTCAGATGGCTGTCAGAATTCTACGCAATTAAAAATCAGGGTATAAACATCTGACAGTCCGCCATTTTGTGTTTGCTATGGTAGTTTAGGTAGACACGTTTATTCTGTAGATATGTCATATCATATCCATCCTCTTCCTTTATCATTGGTTAAAATTGACTTCCCAAGAATTGTTTTTGTGTTGACCTGTCTCACCTCACGTTAAGTAACGATTATCTTACATAGTTAGTTTGTTAGTTACAAGTGAAGCTAAAGGTGGGTACGAATTAGAGCAGGGTCACCTATTTTGCTCAAATTCGTACGCGCTCACGCGCTGTGCGAGCGGCGCGCGACGAGCCGCCAAGAGTCGGTCTTTTGACCGTGCTCACAGGCGCCTCAGTGTGCGTGCCTCGCGTAATTTGGACGTGTATCCGAGCGTGCCACGGGCAGTACGACTAGTTCTAACTTGTCTGTGGGCGAGGCGCGTACAAATTTGATAAAGTTGCTGAGCTGTTCCACCACTGAAGCGATTTCTTCTTCTTCTTGTTAATAATTCGGTGAATTATGATAAACGCAGCCACGGCTGTCATCGTGTCCGACGCCAATTTTGAAATGTCGGCTCGCGGCGAGCACCCTGCTTCACCCGCGCATGTTTATGTGCAACAATTTGGCTCGCGAGCGGCTCGCCGCGCGGGGCGAGCATGCCTCAGGCTGAGCTGCTCAGACTCGTACCCAGCTTTATATAAGTGTGTGAAAAAACTATTTATTACAATTATTTGATTTGTAATTGGCAAGATATAAATTCAATTGATCATCATGACCATGACCTCATGTTAATTGTTCCATAGGCATGTGTAAGGAAACCTAGCACACTAACCAGCATGTTTTATAACAAAAAATAACTTACCATTTTTGAATATCAGCCTTATGGTAACTCTTGAATTATTATCTGAGTTAGGAAAACTTTTTACAAAAGATTTTATTTTTGATACCTTCTCACTAGATACAGAAGAATGAATATGCCAAGAAATATTTACTTGAAGAGCAGATTCTTTTATAATTTTTTTTAGAAACCAAGGTAAACAGTCTGGGCCATATACTAAAACCATTTCTTCTGGTATTCCAATCTACAACAAAAATACCATGTACAGTCACCATGAAATATATCAGAACAAGTAAGGTGCTCAAAAATATCTAAACTAAAGTCTATTGTTACAAGCATAAGAGTGTGACCATATATTTTTAAGCACCTTGTATGCTCAGATATTTCTGAAGACACACACACACACACACACACACGCACGCTCACTCGCTCGCACGCACGCACGCACGCACGCACGCACGCACGCACGCACGCACGCACGCACGCACGCACGCACGCACGCGAAAGTAGTATGCCTTAAAATAAGTCACATAATACAGGGTGTTAGGCAGATCGTGTGCCAAAAGAATATGGCGGGTAGGTAGGGTCACTTGCAACACACTTTAGGCTAATTAACACTCATCCTGCCCACGGTTTTTTTTTAATATTTTTTTTAATTTTATTTGATAATTCCCAAAAGTCTTCAGTTTTCTTTACATATCTTTTTTTTTAATGTAGCAAGAAAACGGTAGTTGTATTTTTTTATCTCTAATGTTTGCTTATTCTTTTAACATCTTATTTGCATTCCCACAGTGAACAAAAAAAAAAAGATTGACCCGACAACTTGTGAAAATAAAAGTCGTCAAGCTCAACTTCACGGCACAATTTAAAAAAAAATAGAGTTTCTCGGATCTTCCTATTTCAAAAAAACTTGTCCAATTTATGAACACTAACGGTATACCACATGTCTAGAATCACTATGAATTTTCTGGCAAAAAAATGGTTTCACTCTAAAATAGTAGTTTACATCACCTATTACTCCTTTGAAGTTAAGTGAACTTACTTTATGAAATAAATAAATAAATAATAAATGCACTCAATAAAACAAGTTAATTTGACAAACAATTATAAAAAACATTAAAAGTTATCTACAATGATAAAAACTAATTGCGTTTTCGCACACAGCTACATTTTTTAATAAATAGTTGTTCAATAGGGTAATTTATTATGCAATGAAGTCAGGAAAAAATAAATAGGTTATTTTTGGTCGTAAGTCGCGTATTCAATATCGTTAAAGAATAATTAACGGTGAAAATAAATGTTAATTTTTATTACTGTTTTTTATCATTGTAGATAACTTTTAATGTTATTTTTTATTGTTTGTCAAATTAACTTGTTTTATTAAGTGCGTTTATTATTTATTTATTTATATCATAAAATTATAGTTAACTTCAAAGAAGTAATAGGTGATGTAAACCACCATTTTAGAGTGAAACCATTTTTTTGTCAGAAAAATCATAGTGATTCTAGACATGTGGTATACCGTTAGAGTGGACATGTTTTGAAGAAGTTTTTGTGAAAATGGAAGTACCAAAAAGCTCCTATTTTTTTTATATTGTGCCGTAAAGTTGAGCTTGATGACTTTTATTTTCTAATTTTCACACTGTCGGGTCATATCTTTTTTTTTTGTTCACTATGGGAATGCAAATAAGATGTTAATAGAATAAGCAAATATTAGAGATAAAAAAATACAAATACCTTTTTGCTGCGACATTAAAAAAAAAAGATATGTAAAGAAAACTGTGAAGTTTTGGGAAATATTGAAATAAAATTAAAAAAAAACCATGGGTAGGATGAGTGTTAATTAGCCTAAAGTGTGTTGCAAGTAACCCTATGTATCGACAGTGAAAAGGTAATAATGCTTATGCGCCACTATTAAGTTTGGAGAGTAAGCTTAAGCTACCCGTTAGGTATATCGCTTCAGTATTTTTGCCTTTCCACTGTTGAATATCTATATATATGTTATCTTGAATATATTTTTTTTTTAATTAAATCACATTTTTATTGAAGTTTGGTACTCACTACTGGGGCCTTCTTACTGGTGCGACTGTCTGTAGTGCTCTCCACACTACAGAATGAGCTGATTGTTTTAATTCTATCATAAAGTAAGTCCAACTTCTTCAAAAGCAGATCTTGTCTCATTTCTAAGTCAGTCATTTCGACACCTGGCATCTATAACAAAGAGAGTTTTGAATTTTTAAATTAGTAGTAGTTAAAAGTATTAACCCCTTACCGCATAGGAATCCATATATGGCTTCATGCATGTATTATATTTTTAAATGGGTCCTTTTGATGATATGAACTAAAATTTATCGAAAAAATAAGAAAAGCTATGAAATTTCTTTTAAATTCATTAAAAAAAAAAAAAAAAAAATTAAATTTCAAACTTATAATTTATGCAGTAAGATTCATAGCTTTGTCAAATTCAAATTCATAAATTTACTTTAAAGACAGCATTTCACTTTCGATACGCTATGCATTAACCTTTTGAACACTATGTCAAATACAAAACCAGAGCGAATGTCAACTTTGCATCATAGATACTAAGGTCTATTTTGCGTTGTCAACCTTGACGGAAATATCCGTCAATGGCGTTGAAAAAGTTAAGGGGTTAAGACACTCAAATTTCAATGTTTTCCTAACTCAGTCAAAATTTGTTTTAGTGGTTGTTTTAAATACACTTCAATGTAATAATATGATCCAAATATTGAATACAATAAATCTGCATGAATTAATAAGTCAGAAAGACCCCAAATTTACAATGATACATTTCTACTTAACTCTAATAATTTAAGTTATTATTTAAAAGAAATGTATTTGTGTATTTTTAGATATAATTTTTTTTAATCGTCTATATTCTTTAGTATTTTTATTGTGTGGGGCCCATTTGGTGCACACAGCCCACATTTCCTCAAAAAGTTTTGTTGTTTGTTGTTAGTCTTTTTTTTAAAGGAAACGGAAAAGCTAAGTAGGGTAAGCGTACCAGTGAATGAACCCTTAAGGAGATTTTCAACTTTAAAAAATCATTGTACTTAAATAGAGAAAGGGACCGTCAAATATACTGTCGTTATAAGTCAAGCAAGTATTCTTGTTTGAATTTATGACATTTGTTTTACAATGGTATAGCGTAATTTAAAGTTATAGTAATTTTAAGCCGAAGACACCCCAAAACACCAGTGAATGAACACAATTTCCTAGTGAATGAACAAATGAAACCAGTGAATGAACAATGTTTTATTGTTTATTGATTTAGTTTTATTAAAATGGGTTTAACAGTTTTTTCTTATTCATATGAGTTAACATGATTAAATATTATGCTGACCTCAAATTGAGACCTTCAGGTATTTGAGTTATAAATGTAATTATTAGAAAATAAATAATTCAAGTAAAAAAATTGGTAGTCAGCCTTTGAATACTCTTCTTAATTAGGTATAATTCTCATCCTTATATTCTAATAGAGTTATTTATAGCAAAAATAGTCAGTCTTAGGACGGTTTGACCTTGCCAAAAGCAAGGCCATGTGAAAATTATAGTGGTTGTTATTTAAAAACCACTACAAAAGTACAATGATTAGGTAGGTATATTCCAGAAATCATTTTGTAAATCGGTGCAGTAGTTTTTGATACATACCGGTCAAACAGAGAATGTCTTTTTATCTGAAGTCGGTTAAAACGTGACATTTTACTACTGAGTATTCATAAAATAATGATCGTTCATTAACTGGCTCATAGATTGTATTAGAAACCAGTGAATGAACTCCCATTTAAGATTTTGTTCAAATACTGGCCACATGACGGACAATCAATTAACGTCTATGTTACTCAAAATAAACTTTGATACCATAGTTAAATCGCTCAAAATTGCAAAATCAAAAATTCACTCGATTCTAGTGAATGAACACCGGGGTTCATTCATTGGTTTTAGCGGTTTCAGTGATCTAGTTATAAAACATTTGCTTAAAATCGGTATTTTGAATGAAAGGCACATAATATGATATTTAAATAGAAAAAATGTATCCTTTAGACTTAAAAAATAAACACATACTTAATCGTAGTTGCTTGGTACGAGTACAGTATCACATAAAACACAATATCGTCCCTTAGCTTACAACACCGCCTAAGTCATTTTTACCAACTTTACAGGAGACGTAAAAAACTGTCTATTTTAAAAAATCTGGGGATTATTCCTGTCATAACTTAATACATACTCTAGTTAGCGGTTAAGAAATAATTATTTATACTTATTTTGACAATTTACTTTATTTTAACAAATTCTAAATTCTAAAAATTTAATTTCAAATGTAAAAACCGCCATTTTCGACTTGAGCGGTGTTGTAAGCTAAGGGACGATATGACAAACCAGACTCCTTAATTCCGCCCCATACAACAAAAACACGTCTGCAACACGTCCACTTTAGATGTCCGCCGTGTTGCAACTAAAGCACCTGAGTTGAAATTAATGTTACCATGATGTTACTAGTAATGTTGCCAATCTAAAAAAAAATACTTTGTATTGTAGAAGTTTAAATCCTTATTTTGCGAAAAAAAGTTCATTTCGTTCATTCACTAGCACTGTTCATTCACTGGTACGCTTACCCTAGTTCTTGCTGGTAGATTGTGAAGAAAAAAGAATCAGCCTGAAATTACTTGAAAATTAACTTTCTAATTTCATGTGTAGACGGTTTTAAAGTATGGACTCCTATCCTATCTGACAAATACATACAATATCAGCATGAAATTCCCGGCATCCTTTTCCATTATTTTGAACTCCTTCACAAATCGTTTAAGTAACATAAGAAAACTTATTTATAGCTACTTTCTTATCAATATAACACGTCCTAATATTAGCATTATAATATTACTAAGGAAATAAACCTTCAGAAACTTCATAACCTGGTTTCTAACATCGATATTGATCTCTTCATGTGACTCCCAGTTATAGACACTTTTCAAATGATACATGCACTTCGATAGCGTAACCTCACTATCATGATTAATAATATTTTTCACGTAATACATTGTGTGAGAGTAATAAATACCTCAATTTCTGACCACAAGCAAGCAACAAATTCACCCGATCGGTCAGACTATACGTCAGTACCACAGATTATATTGTCTAAAGAGTATAGAGATAGATATATACTTATAGCTAACGTAACTTCGAACTTCGATTTTCAAAGTAGGGTCTCTGGGGCTCTACTTTGAAATCCGTAACTCGAACTTCGTCTGTTGCTATCCCTTTTGCTCTCGATGCGTAACTAATTTGCTAAAAGTGACTCTACATAGTTTGTGGTCAGCGGCTCTACTTTAAAATCCGTAATTTGAACTTCAGATTGCCCTGTCACTTTTTGCAAATTAGTTACGCATCGAGAGCAAAAGGGATAGCAACAGACGAAGTTCGAGTTACGGATTTCAAAGTAGAGCCCCAGAGACCCTACTTTGAAAATCGAAGTTCGAAGTTACGTTAGCTCCATCTCTTTCTCTCGATTTAATCTCGAATCACGAGTGACAGGAATGGAGCTAACGTAACTTCGAACTTCGATTTTCGAAGTAGGGTCTCTGTCTGTATATATCACTATTCTCTCTCTGTCACCTTGATTGAACATACCCATAGAATACACAGAATAAGAACTTAAGGCATAGAAGGAGCGATAAAATAAAAGACAACATACAGATACAGCTTGGCAAAAAAGTGTAGAAACAGAACCACAATTATTTTTACCGGCAACACTTAATTGTTCTATACAAAAGTACGTAAGAGTTGCAATATAAAATCGAATTTGACATAGACAGTGGCGCCCCTATTATTTTCCACTCTTTTCTGCCAGACTATAGCTAGAGTCTGCCCAGCGAATCGTGTCAGAAAAAAAAGACGGCAATTCAAAAATCAGCAGTTGGATAAGCAGGATTAGGCGATACTAAACGTAGTTGATACTATTTCATTTGTCAGCAATGTTAAATGATTGTCTCTATCTATCAAATCCGTTTATTTAGTGTACGGACATTAATATTGGTTCCAGATTTTTTGAATTTGCCGGGCTTTTTTTGTGACACGATTCGCTGGGCAGACTCTAATATGCACAGCTTATTGGGATTCAGTGTACCAAAAAGAGACAGTTCTATAGCTACAGCCATAGGCTACAGCTACGCTAAAATGTCATGATCGTACACTGTTGCACACTGTTGCATAATATATAAACAACGTTTATGTGTGCAGATATTATTTAGATCACAGACTAAGTAAATTAACACTAGGGACGAACAAAACGATAATATCGATATACATAGCTATTATTCGTCCTATTTATAAAAAAGGCAACCGTAAAGACTATAAAAACTACAGACCTATCGCCATACTGTCCAGTGTAGATAAAGTTATAGAAAAATGTATTGTCAATCAGTTAGGGGATTATTTCCACCGTTATAATGTAATAAATGAGCGTCAGCATGGCTTTCAGAAGCATAAGAGCACCGGTTCCTTATTAGTTAAGTTCGCTGATGAAATTAATTCACATCTAGATAATAGGAAGGTGGTTATTGCAGTGTTTTTCGATTTCACCACAGCGTTTGATACCTTGGATACTGATACTCTGTTGAAAGCCATGAGTGAGTGCGGGGTGGGAGAGCCTTTGAACCAATGGTTCCGCGACTATCTCACTGCGCGTTCATATCAGGTGAAGGTAGGCTCGACACTGAGTGACGAGCACAGGGTGGCGTGCGGAGTGCCGCAGGGATCTTGCAGCGGACCGCTGTGCTACCTGATACACATGAACAGCCTCTGCGGCGTGCTGCGTCACTGCTCGGCGCACATGTTCGCTGACGACCTATGCGTGTTGCGAGCAAGTGACGCTAGTGCGCTGCCAGAGGCTTGTCGCTTTGAGCAGCAAGATATAGATGCAGTAGTCCAGTGGTCTCATGACAATGGTATCACCCTCAACGCTAGTAAAACCAATCTTTTATTAATTCACTCCCCTTATCTGAAAGTCCCTAATTCACTTCCCCCACTTAAAGCTCATGATTATATTTGTTTCCATAGCAATCGCTCTCTTTGTCATTGTGCACCAATTTCTCGTGTTGATTGTGTCACCTACCTCGGGCTTAAAGTTGATAAAAACTTCTCGTGGTCTAACCACGTGGATTTTATTTGTAACAAACTTAGAATATTGCTTGGAAAATTCTACCACCTAAGTTTCAAAGTTCCTTTAGGGACGCTAAAATGCCTGTATAAAACTCTGGTAGAAACAATAATTAGTTATGGTCTAGATGTGTACGGATTGACTTTTAAAACGAATTTAGATAAGATAGAAGATATACAAATTAGATTTTTAAAACTTCTAGTCAACAAAAAAACACGAGAGAGATGTAGAAAAGATTATTATCAGTTATTTAATATTTGTAAAATTCTTCCTGTAAAACTTAAGCACAAGTATCTGTTCATCATCATCATCATATCAGCCGAAAGACGTTCACTGCTGGACATAGGCCTCCCCCAAGGCTCTCCACTTAGACCGGTCTTGTGCCTTCCGCATCCATCGCGATCCCGCCATCCTTACGAGGTCGTCGCTCCATCTTGTTGGAGGCCTACCAACAGCTCGTCTCCCGGTCCATGGACGCCATTCGAGAACTTTCTGGCCCCATCGGCCATCAGTCCTGCGAGCAATGTGCCCCGCCCACTGCCACTTAAGTTTCGCTATTCTTCGGGCTATGTCGGTAACCTTAGTTCTACTGCGGATATCATCATTTCTGATTCTATCCCGCAGAGAAACCCCGAGCATAGCTCTCTCCATAGCCCTCTGAGTGACTCTGAGCTTTCTTATGAGGCCCATCGTTAGCGCCCACGTCTCAGATCCGTAAGTCATCACCGGCAACACACACTGGTCAAAGACTTTTGACTTCAAACACTGCGGTAATTTGGACGAAAAGACACTGCGAAGCTTCCCGAACGCTGCCCAGCCGAGTCGGATTCGACGAGTGACCTCTTTCTCGAAGTTGGACCTACCTAACTGGACCGTTTGTCCCAGGTATACATAGTCGTCAACAACTTCGAGTGCAGAGCCTCCGACAATCACGGGAGTTGGCACAACATGGACATTAGACATGACTTCCGTCTTGTCCATGTTCATTTTCAGGCCAACTTGGTCGGAAACTCTGCTGAGGTCAGCGAGCATAGCACTGAGGTCCTCCATGGTTTCAGCCATGACTACGATATCGTCGGCAAATCGAAGGTGAGTGATGTACTCGCCATTAATGTTGATGCCTCGTCCTTTCCAGTCCAGAACCTAAAAGCATCCTCCAATGCAGCGGTGAACAGCTTCGGAGATATCACATCCCCTTGTCTGACTCCTCGCTGCAGAGGAATAGGCTTTGTGCTCTGGTCCTGTAGTCGGACGGACATAGTGGCGTTTTCGTACAGACACTTCAACACTTCGATATATCGGTAGTCAACTTGGCACCGCTGGAGAGACTGCAGCACAGCCCAGGTCTCGATCGAATCGAAGGCTTTCTCGTAGTCCACAAATGCAAGGCAAAGAGGGAGGTTATACTCTTCAGTCTTCTGTATAACCTGCCGCAACGCATGTATGTGGTCTACGGTACTACAGCCTTTTCGGAAGCCGGCTTGTTCGGGAGGCTGGAAGTCGTCAAACCTGCGCGCGAGACGATTCGTGATGACTCTCGAAAACAGCTTGTAAACATGGCTCAGAAGTGAGATGGGTCTGTAATTCTTCAGCAAGGTGTTCACCTTTTTTGAAGAAGAGCACCACCACACTTCTGTTCCATGCTTTTGGCGTTCTCCCTTCGTGGAGGACGAAACTAAACAGCGTCTGAAGGCCTTTAAGAACTGGTTTACCACCCGCCTTCAGGAGTTCGGCTGTAATTCCATCGTCACCTGGGGCCTTGCCATTCTTAAGCTGTTTGAGAGCCATACTAATCTCGTACAGGCTGACGTCCGGAATATCGTCGGTATAGTGCCGGGTTAGTCTAGCCCTCGGGTCTTTGGCTAGATTTTCAACGGGTGTTCGGGTTGTCGTGTAGAGTTGCCCATAAAACCTCTCGATTTCCCCCAGTACCTCAGGCCTGGATGAAACGATCCTGCCGTCGTCGGTCTTCAGCTTCATCAATTGGCTTTGGCCAACAGACATCTGTTAGCGGTAGCCAATCTCTGGTAAAAACCTTAGAGCCCCTGTTACGCTCAATAGCCTCTTCAATACTTTTAGTATTAAATCGGCGTATATCGCGCTTCAGAGACTTTGATATCTGTCTGTTGAGCTGCCGATAGCGACAAGCATCACCAGAGGACTGCAAAACCATCTCGCGCCTAACCTCCATGAGGCTAAGGGTGGAGTCCGAGAGCTTCTTAGTTCTGGCACGGCGGATCTTAAAGTACTTAGACCCAACCGCATGGACAGCTTCCACGAACCCGTCGTTGAAATCGTCTACGTCACTTCCTAGGCATTCGAAACGGTTTTGGAGTTCGAGCTGGAAGCTCTCGGGGTTTTGGAGCTGGGCGGGTACCGGGCGGAGCGTAGACTTCATCAGTCGAGACCTTTCAAGCTTGAACTGGATATTCAATGAGCCTCGTACCATACGGTGATCACTCCCGGTTTTAACCGCACTGATCACGGAGACATCATTGAATATGTGCTTCTTCGTCGACATGATAAAGTCTATCTCGTTCCTCGTTACACCATCAGGGCTCATCCAGGTCCACTTCCTATGCTCACGTTTTCTGAAGAAGGAGTTCATCATATAGAGTCCCTCCTTCTCCATAAAACTGGCCAGTAGGTGACCCCGGTGATTCCTACGCCCCACTCCAAATTTCCCCACTCTCAGCTCTTCACCGTCTCGTTTGCCCAGCTTTGCATTGAAGTCCCCCATAACAACCGTGAAGTGAGTTCTGGAGCTGTGCATGGCTCTGGAAACATCCTCATACACAGCCTCCACCTCATCGTCGGAGTGCCTCGAGGTCGGAGCGTATACCTGTATGACCTTCAACGAATAACGTTGAGTCATTCTTAGTACAAGGCACGCTACCCTGCTCGACACACTCTCGATCTTCACCACGTTGTTTACGAGGGACTTGTGGACGATAAACCCGACACCTCCCTGGGACTGTTGGTCGCCCTCCCGGAAATAGAGCAGGTTCCCGGACTTCAGGGTTATCATGTCCTCGCCCTCTCTACGGACTTCTGATAACCCTATGATTCCCCATCGCAACCTGCTCAATTCTTCCTCCAGTTCCAGTAATCTTTCGTCGGTCCGCAGTGTTCGGCATTTGTATGTTGCCAGGGCCAAAGGTCGTCGTTTTTGGTAGCCGGGTCTCTGCCGGTGATTCACTGAAGCACCCCTGCCCCACCGTTACCATGGCCGCTACCGGAGCCAAGAATAGCAGGGCCGCCGGGGACTAGGGGTCTGGGCCGATATTGTGGATTCATTTTTTTTTTAATTTGGGGGGAAAATGTCATAGTCGCCACGCTTGGCAGGCGGGTTGGCGACCGCAGTAATACCTGGTAGTTCGCGGAGGACGCTGCTGCCCATCCCCCGGTTTATCCCTTAGTCGCCTCTTACGACACCCACGGGAAGAGATGGGGTGGTGCTATTCTCGACCGACACCACTATCTGGCACTCCACTACAAGTATCTGTTAGCGGTAGCCAATCATAGCGCTCAAGGCAATCTGTCGCTCTTAGACAACACATTTGGCACTCGATCTGTAGCTGCTGGAAAGTATGTTGTGCCGAGAGTCACTAACTACTATGGTGACAGATGCCTTATAAAACGATTGCATTACATTCTTAATAGCTTGCCAGCGGATATAAGATCCGAAACCAGCAAAGTTAAATTTAAACGTAAGTTATTTAAATTCCTTTGTCCATAGTTAATACTTAAGTCAGTTAGTTTTAGTTAGTTAGTATTTAAGTCTTTATAGAATGTTCTCGATCATATTTATAGTTAAGCTGTAGAGACTCATCTTATTGATTCCGCAGTCAAACCGTGCAAGCGGTTTTGCGGGACATTTTTTATAAGTTAGATACTGTATTTTTGTGATTAATAAATAAATAATAATAATAATAATACATATATTTTGAAGTTTTATAAAATATAACATATTCTTTACTACCTCGTATCATCCAAACGGCTGAACGGATTTCTAATGGCGGGGTTTTAGGTGCCATCATTATGAGGCTCGGAAAAAATGGAATATCTCATAAAATAAGCTTTAAAAATGTTTGTACATATCGAAGTTTAAAAAAGTTTAATACTTAAAACACCATAGCCGACGCATTCATACGAAATTTACGAGATTTCTATGAACACATCTGCAACGGTTTTTCGAATACTAATCTTTTTACACTACGATATGTATAAACATTTGTTATAAACCGTTTTGAACTTTATTTAATCAGCTAACGAATTGAATAATAGCAATACAATTGGTCAACTAGTTCTTAATTGTTTGTATGAGATGTAAGTACAAATATGATATTTTATTTGCTGGTACTGTAGGTACGCTGAATTGGCTAGTGAGTGTTTTTTGAGTTTTATTGTAAACCATGATGGTCACCAGTTGGTTGACCAGTTGGTGACTAGGTGTGTGGTGGTGTGTGGTGTATTCGTATAGAATGTTCAATTAGTTAAAAAATAACAGATTATAGTGTCCCGTTCTTGCTAAAACCGAAGCCGTACACCACTGGTCAACCAACTGGCGAACATCATTCCACCATGGTCGTAAATTATCCTGCCAAATCAAAAATCTCTTAAAGATAGTCTATGGTATTGAGCTAGGCATAAGCTAGTAGCAGGCTGCCGTGGCGACTTCGTATTTGCTAAAATTTATTTAAACAACAATAATATATATGTGGTGTTTTATATAGTCGTGAAAAACAACAGACAGCTATATAGCGTGTGTCGTGTTTGAATGCAGATATCATTAACCCGCAAGAAAAAACAAATTGAAAAAAATAGCTTTCACCGGTAAGGTGGCATATTGAATATATTTCCGATTGTAATCGTCAGATAGAGTGTCAAACGAAAGCTGTCCCAGAGAACCAGCGGGAATTTCAAAAAACCTGCAGCTGTTTACAGTAACTGTACACTGAATAAACGGAGTTAATACTATTTGATTTCCTGAACTTATCACATCAGTGTTGGAGTATCAACTCCGTTTATTCAGTGTACAGTTACTGTAAAACAGCTGCAGGTTTTTTGAAATTCCCGCTGGTTCTCTGGGACAGCTTTCGTTTGACAGACTCTAGCATCGTTAAAGCGTAGAAATGTAGAACATCAGTATCCGAAGTAAACGTGTCTGTTCGAAATATCTTTAAAGCAATATTTAACTAGAATTTTATTGTTTGGTTATATTTTATAGTAGTGACGTTACAATTTCGTATCGATAAATCAGTTGCAAAGTTTAACGTTATTATTAATTAAGGTATTAAATTATAATAATTGAAATATGGTTTATTTTAGATTCCTTGACGAAGATAATATGAAGCAAAGATGGATACTACCTATTTCACGACCAAATTGGTCTTGGTTGAAACAGCTAGTCCGATTTGCTCCAAACATTTTGAAGATCACTGTTATTGTGGCACTCCACTTAGGTTTGCGTGTTCGCGTTGCGACGTTGCCCCTCTTCATTTGCAGTAGGAAGGAAAAAGATGCAACACGAATATTTGGGCAAATTCCGCTAAGTGGAGTGCCAGCATTACATAAACAAATTGCACAAACTCAAACCTGGTGCAGTGCCCTCCCAAAGCTAACGTCCCCACTCAAACGCTTTTGTGAGATTTAGTCATGGTTAATAATTAAACTGAAAAAACGATTACAAATGTGACTCACCAAAATTGACAACCAATCAAGAACTAGTTAATTCATTGTATTGCAATTATTCAATTCGTTAGCTGATTAAAAAAGGTTTAAAACGGTATATAGCGAAGGTTTGTACAAATCGTAGTTTAAAAAGTTTAGTATTTAAAAAAACCATTGTTGATGTGTTCATACAAATGTCGTAAATTTCGTATGAACGCCTCGGCTATGGTATTTTAAATACTAAACTTTTTTAAACTACGCTTTGTACAATTATTTGTTATATAACATTTTGAACCTTATTTAATCAGATAACACATTTTTTTTCAAGCCTCATTTAATGGCACCAAAAATTTGCCATTAGGATTCCGTTCAGCCGTTTGGATGATACGAGGTAATAAAGAATATGTTCTATTTTTATATAACTTAAAATTGTGTCGATATCGATATAATTCTTTTAACCGTCTCTGGTTTAAATTTACTAAGTCTATGATCTAAACAATATCTGCACACATAAACGCTGTTAAATATGCAGCAGGGTGCAACAGTGTTCGACCATGACATTATAGCGTAGCTGTAGCAATAGAACTGTCTCTTTTTGGCTCACTGAATCCCAATAAAGCTGTGCATATCAGCTATCTGTATGTTGATTTTTATTTTATCACTCTTTCTTTGCCTACACATATGCTTAATTGTAATTTGGTCAGGCAAATTATAAAATGAATCCATCAATTAAACCATTCTACTTTTACATCGAAAGTGTCAAGACTCATCATATCTCTCTCAACACGGCTAGCACATGACGGCACGCGCTCGAGGTAGACTACCCGTTATTGTCTATTTAATTAGAACGGTCAGAAAAAGACAGCTAGTCTATCTAGCGGGTGACACGAGTCACGCGGTCATGAGCTAGCCGTGCTGGTCTTGATGTCAGTTCTTTTCACCCCCAACAGTAGATTGTACAACAAGGGACTAAAGTAAGTCATTATGGCTTTTTAGTCTCGAGTTAAAGACTACTTTTCACTTCGATTACAATAAAAATAAACCTTAAATAATAATAATAATTTTAACATAGACACATAAAAAATTACAACCTATAGTAGCCCTCAACCAAAGTGACGACCGGGGCCATAAAACCCTTGAGCTCGCGTTATCAGGTTATCCATTGTGTTGCTCGACCCGTGCTCGGGACCGTAAAGCAGGTAGTAAACGCACAAAACGGGATGTCGATAGAATTAAGTGATAATTTAAAACACGGTTCTTATGAATGAATTGAATAATATATTATTGAAAGTGGCAATATTTACAACATCATAAAATATTTATTATTACTATTAAAATAACGAATTACTAATATTCCAAACAATAATTGCTTTCAAACTTCCTTTCGGATGCGATCCTGAGTAATAATGCTCGTTCCACAAACTAAGGCCGTCAGCTTCCTTGGTTGTTTAAAATCCATTGTCTTTAACTTATTGGGATCTTCTTTCAACTCGTTAAATACTTTATAAATATTAAGAATAAGTTTACGACATTGCACATTAATATCACCTTCTAACTTGGTAACATGGTGATTGCAAAAACTTTCCATTGCGAATATTGCGATATCAGTTGTATGTTCTCTGTAAGTATTCGAGACACGAATGACGTACACCTTACAAGACTATTGATTTTATATCAACAAGTTTAATTACTTAATAGGTTAAAAGTCGGCAATTAAAAGTAAAACTCGATAATTACCCATCATTATGCAAACTGATTAAACACTGCATTCGGTGTTTAATCAGATTGCATAATGATGTGTCATTACACATGATTATGGTCAACACAACTTAGGTAATTGTTGACTAATTATCTCATTAGAAACTAGCTCAAAACATCTTATTTTTAAAAACCATAATAATTAAATAAATAGGCAATAATACAGAAACTCAACAAAATATATTCATTTCATCGACGTTTAAACCTTTTCGTTATCGATACGTTACCCTCACTACGTCCGTCGAGGTTTATGGCCCACGCCCGGACTTTTATGGCCCCGGTCGTCACTTTGGTTGAGGGCTACTATAAAAGCGCTATCTATATTACTCTCATTCCGTCACTGTTATGCCGAAACAGGGTTGTTTTTAGGGTTAGAACATAGCAAATAATCTATGTCACGCGGTTTTGAAATTGCACTGATTAGTGATTATTAATTGCCCACACAAAAACACTATCAAAAAAATGGCTTTGCTATAACCTACAGTAAAAGGATAAGCAGTAACTTCTATAATATTGCAAATAGGTGGCCTGATAGGAAATAAAAAGATACATATTTTATTTTTATGTGGTTCTGATCAATTAAAAACTAAAGTTATGAATAATTTGTAAAAAAATAATTTACATTTTGTGTAAATTTTGTTTTTTGTTAGTTATAGTTAGTAAAGGTTAGTTTACGCTTTTAACCGTCGATATGTAGGTACGCTGTAGGCTAGTCAGTGTTTTTTCACTTTCTGTCGTGTCTAAACCATGACTAGATCGCACGAAAGTTTTTGAGTAGGGACATAAGCTTAGGGAGGGCACTGCACCAGGTTTGAATCAGTTTAGTTACGTAAAAGTCAAAAAACGTTTGGAGCAAATCCGACTGTTTCGACCAAGACCAATAGGCTAGTTGACTCTGTTTAAAGTAGATCTCAAGTTATTAATTATTGTCCGATTAGATGAAAAAAAATATTCCCATATTTTTTTAGGACCTACAAAACCGCAAAACTTTATTTTAAAAGTTTAGTTTTCGTTAACAGGCGAAAACGCTTACAGCCATATTAGTCTATAGACTATCTGTGTTGTGACGTCATACGGGCCGAAAACAAACATTTGACATTTGACGAGAGCATTTGACATATAGATAAACAATTTATCATTTTCGAAACCTCGATACTTTTATTAATAAAAACAATGACTTCCACCAGTTTACATGGAAAATATAGTAATTAACGTTATTGTATATTCCGAGAATGCAAGAATACATCAATTACGACCCCAGGGGAATTATGGATTAGAATGCCCAGTGAAATAAATATGCGGAATACATGGCTAAAACTTGCTAAAAAGGATCCTGACTTTTCGACTGAAACAATTTTTGTTTTTTTTGCGAAGATCACTTTGATGTTAGTATTTAAATAATAAGTTATTCAGTTTCTACAGAAACTTTTATCTTCAATAATAAGGCAAAAAAAATACCGACCATCAATGTGTCGATTCTTGGTAAGTTTGTGCTATCTGCATTCACGAATCCAACATCCATGATTGCTCTTATCAATAAAACTAGAAAGCAGTAACAATAATACACAGATTAGGTTTTTACTAATGTTAAAACGACTACGATCATAACACAACCTCAAAAGTCCATGAGTCATAAATGTCAATGTCATGTCAGAGCACAGAATACTTACAGAATATACCATTGCGAATTTCACTCGTATAAGAACCGACATGAAGTTTGCTTAGAGTCCTATGACGTCACAACAAGTCCGACAGCGTTTTCAGAGTTCAAAATAAAAAATAAAAATGAACAATTTTAAATAAAAAATACGTAGCCATCTTACACTTTTAATATCTGAAATCGATAAATATTGGTTTCTTAAGTCTAATACTACAGAAAATATTAATTTATTAAGCCAAATTTAATATGAGGCAAGTAGCCTATTTGGTCGTGAAATAGCTTCTATCCAATTTTGCTTTATACTATCGTAGTCAGGGAATCTAAAATAAACCATTTTGATCATATTGTGAATATCATAATTTATTACTGCAATGCATAATAACATTTATAGTGTATAATTACTACCCTAATAAAAGGCGTGAAAGCCGTTCATTAAAACACAAAAACCAGGGTAGTAATATTGAATGGAATTTCATAACTGCTCTGATTATACTCTGTGTATTTTTAATTTAGGTGATGTTGTCAATCAACCCTTTGACACGCAGGCAAGTTGGACCCTGCAAATCGGGGCGTATTCACCATCTTTAACGTCTTTTGGCACATAAACTGTGGCTCTACTTTGAAATCCGTAATTCGAACTTTGGATCGCCCTGTCACTTTTTGCAAATTAGTTACGCATTGAGAGCAAAAGGGATATCAATAGACGAAGTTCGAATTACGGATCTCAAAGTAGAGCCTCTGTACGGAGCATTAAAATTCACAATTATAAAAAAACTTTTGTTACTGCGGCTCTACTTTGTAATCCGTAATTTGAACTTCGGATCGCCCTGTCACTTTTTGCAAATTACTTACGCAACGAGAAGGGATAGCAATAGACGAAGTTCGAATTACGGATTTCAAAGTAGAGCCCCTGTTTGATGGCGCTCTCGTTCTTCTTCGAAAGAATTAATTTGTTACTTATTTGTGTATTTTATTTATTTTTAAGTATTGTATAAAGCAGCATATGTTATGATTTTTCTTGCGGGATAAATGAGATCTGCATACAAACACAACACACGCAATATTGTTGTTTATTGATCTTCACGTTTATATAAAAAACACTCACACACATTAGGCAGTGCAGTAGCAGGCTGCCGTTACGACTACATATTTGTTTGAATTTATTTTAACAAATATATATATACATATAAACATATATATATATATATATATATATATATATATATATGTATATGATAAACAATACACACGACTACAAAATCATGACATCCGTTTGGCACCTTGCTTCTTCTTCTTTTTTAATTAATGGCGGTCTACACAGTGATTTCGCCAATGTCAAGAGAATAGAGTAAATCAGTAAACAGAATAAATCAATAGTAATAGCCGGGCATTTTTCAATCGGCCATCTTCCCTACCCGAAGGTTACCGGCAATCCGACACCTTGCTTATGCCTAGCTCAATTTCATAAACTATATTTAAGAGATTTTTGATTTGACAGGCAAATTTACGACCATGGTCATATGATGGTCGCCAGTTGGTTGACCAGTTGGTTACCAGAGGTGTACGGCTAGTTTTAGCAAGAACTGCACACTATAATCTTTCCATTTTTAACTTATTGAACATGAATATTGTCATTTTCGAGAAAGCTATACGAGGGTGGTATGATAAGTAGTGAGCCTACCCAAGTTTTTTTTATTTTTTGTTTCTATTTTTCTACGTAGTCCCCTTTCAAAAGTATGTACTTACCCCAACGCGTCCAACTTCTTTAAGCCCTCCAAAAAATATGTCTTCGGAAACTCTGCAAAATACTCCTCTGTGGCCCCTATGACCTCTTCATTTGACATGAAGCGTTTGCATCAGAGCCAAGATTTCATGTATGGGAACAAGAAGAAATCGCACCTTGACGATGTGAGATGAATGGGCCGGAGCATTATCCTGGTGAAATAACACTTTTTTGCGGGCTAAACGGGGCCGTTTTTTCTTTAATTCTTTATCAAATCGAGACAATAAATCAGAGTAATATTACCTTGTGATCGTTCTTCCCTTCGCTAAATAGTCAATGTGGATAACTCCTTGGGAATCCCAAAAAACGGTCGCCATAACCTTCCCGGCCGATGGAACCGTTTTTGCTTTTTTTGGAGCATTTTCGCCGGGGCAGGTCCACTGCTTGGACTGTTGTTTTGTTTCGGGAGTATAGCGGTGGATCCACGTTTCGTCCACGGTAACATAACGCATAAAAATGTCTTTCGGATTATGTTTGAATAGTGCCAGTGGAAGTGGCTACACGATTCTGCTTATTTTCTTCTGTTAGCAACCGCGGTACCCATCGGGCCGATAACTTCCTCATTCCCAAATGTTTATGAACGATATTTTGTACACGCTCCAGTGACAAGCCACATACCTCAGCTACCTCCCTTAACTTCAGTCCACGATCGTTCATCAACATATCACGGACTTTGTTGATGTTTTCCTCCGTGGTAACCTCATTTGGACGTCCTGGACGGGCCTCATCAAACAGATATTCTTCCATTTCTGAACTCGTTATACCACCGCTTTACTGTGGCAATAGAAGGTGAAGCATCGCCATATACGGTATCTAACTCAGTTTTAATTTCATCACGCGTTTTCCCCTTCAAAAACAGAAAGCGAATCACTGATCGATATTGTTCTTTTTCCATTTTACACAAACAATGTCACTCGTTCTGTTTAAAAACTATAAGTATGAAGTAATTGACGGAATCATTTGAAACTGTCAATTTTCCCGCGTCCAAGATGGCGGATGTAGGCAAAGACATTTTTAATATTCAGCCAAACCGCGTAGCTTCAAGGTTTATTACTTATCATACCACCCTCGTAGATCTTACGCTTTCGTTTTAAGGTTCCTTCTATGCCTTTAGTTCTTATTCTATGGTAATTACCGTGGTAATTAGAAAATAATACGTATTAAAAAAAACTAAAGGCGATAGTGGATGAGAGTGGCTGACAACTATTTCATACAAATCGTACTAGGGACCACAGATTAGAAGGGTATGCTAGGGACCCAGAATAAATAAGTGTAGTCATACGGATATAAATAACATTCTCCCTTAACAAATTTCATAATTAACTTTATACTGGATGGGAAAATATCTTGGAAAATATAATATTCTAAATAGGGAAACATTTATTTAAATTCATAAAAAACACTTCATTGTATGCTGGCTTATTGGATCAATCAGCAGGGATAAAATATTTAGCTGTAAATACATAAATACACTATAGTCTGGCTAAAAAGAATGAACTAGTGTTTTTGGGTAAAAATTAGACTGTTACCAATTTCCCTCCGAATAGCGCCCAATTTTTCCGAACTGTTTTCCACCGCGCCGTACGCTGAAAAGATTAATCGCATTTGCGTAATATACACAAATTATAATAAGGGTACGTCGGTAATATCGAGGTATAATAGAGCACTATTCAAGCGTTTTCATTTATTAATGATAGTTTTTTAATGTTTCACTCCACGTTTTTTTAAGTACCCGAAACACGTTTTTAAAACAAAAGGTACTTCCTGTGTAGAAATTCCAATAATACCTTTATATCGTTCAAAATGAAACGTTGCAGTAGTTTAATTATTATAATTATATTTTAAAAAACTTGAAATATGGTTTTTGACGTTTATTTGTTACTTTTGTTGCATTTTACCTCTATTGACCTAACAGTCCGTCGAAAGAAAATGGCTACCGGTTCTCTTTACTTCAGTGATAGCCTGCGAAAAAATAATTGACTAACGCCTTATAACTGCAAAATTTGATTTTAAATTCTGATCACTTGCAATATAATTCGTGTGTATTTTGTAATTCAGAAAAATTGTTAAAAAATTGTGTTTAGTTGAATTACTAATCCTCAAATTATGAAAACGACATGGCGGACAGATAATCGACCAATGAGAAGCCAGCATTAAGCGTTTCAGAATTGCATGTACTCGCATTCGCGTCATTAGTTTTTGGTGCATTCTTTCTGAATAGAAAATCGAAATCTTTTCGCATATCAGTAACTTGCTTAAGTTCTTGGTTTCTTCTGTATTACTTAATAGTTGTGTGTTGAAAGCGTTGTGACTTTTAATTTGTGTAAAGTTAAGCGAACTGTTGGAATCATGAGTGCGTTGGATTTAGGATGAACTGAAATATTTTATCATCTTGTTTTTGTAAACAAGACTATGTTTTTGCCATACACGTGCGAAACCGTGCATAATTGACAGTTAGTGTAAATGATGTCGGGAAGAGGTGCAAAAAAACGCGGGAGACCCCCAAAATCGGGAAATTTTGAGAAAAACAGAAAGTTTCAGTATCATTTATTAAAAAAACCAAAGTATTTACAAGCTCAAAATGTGGGATCTGGATCCTTGGCTAGTACACCGACGGCATCGAGAGCGTCTTCACCGCAAGGGAGTGATATAAGCAGACGCAGTACAAGAAAACAAAGGGGAGGTAAAACTCACAAATCCAAAAGAGGCGGCTTGTCTAGTGCGTATTCTCGAAGAGGGTATAATCCTCAGGCCGCGGATTATCACGAATCTGAATATCACTATGGTTCCGACTTTGGTGATGAATACAGTGATAGATCCGAGCCTGAGGAAGATCGCGTCAGTGATAGTACGGAAGCATCGGTCGCCGACGGAAACGCCAGCGACAGTGACTTTTCAGTCAGTAGCTATAGTACGACTGGAGGCACTCCTCGGAAGACCGCTGGACATGTTTTGCGCCCGCCGAGTCCAGATCCTCTGTGGCTACAGCAAGAGAGACAAATCCCCCAGCTGGAACTTCCCCAATCTTCGGATGATCTAATCATTCCACAACACCTAGTTTTGCAAGTAGTTGGAATATATGAAGTTCTACGCCATTTCAGACATCTTGTAAGACTGTCGCCTTTTCGTGTCGAAGATCTATGTGCAGCTGTAAGTTGTGAAGATCAAAGCAATCTACTTATTGAAATACACATCATGTTGTTAAAAGCTTTACTCAGGGAGGAAGATGCTCAGCAAACTCATTTTGGGCCCCTTGACCACAAAGATAGTGTCAACATAACCCTATTCCTTTTGGATGTCATGACCTGGCCAGAAGTACTTAGGGTCTATATTGAAAGTGATAAGTCTTTTGACAAAAATGTTCTTAGAATTGTCAACTCTAGTGAATACCCATTTACCAATGCAGAGGATCGTTTGGCAGTGCTACAGTTTTTGTGCAATCAATTTTTGATAACAAATCCGGTTCGAGATGATTTGCTGAGTGAAAGTAAGTTTATTTATTCTACTTTTTTTTGGGCTGTTGGAAATTAGTGAATCCATAAAAGAGATGTAGAAAGGTTTATCTTAATTGCGTATTGGTTATCAAAACTATGGACACTAGAAGTTTTTGGAGTAATTTTTTCAATAAAACAAAAATGTCAAGCCGCTTTAAATCATTATTGAAATTTAAGACTGAAGCTTGAAATCGGGGGGCACGGCAGTGCCCCCGCCAAGTTGAGCGCAAAGCAAACACTGTCGTACCATCCTTTACTGGAACCATTTTGCTGCATTTTCAGGCCCCTATTTGAGGACCTCTGGATATGTCCAGAACGCAGATATTTTTGTCATCCAGTAAGCTATTTAGTTTACTTGGTCACCTTACATTTATCTATCTATATTAAATAAAAACAAAATGGTGTTTAATGCTTATCAGCAAACAGCCAAATTACATCAGAATGGCTGGAAAGATATTTTTTATAATGCACAAGCAGCTCATATAGCTGATGCGTGCATATCATTGTCTACTTGTGTTATTGTATAGTTTTAAATGTTTGTCCAGTCTGTTTTTAAAAGAGTTTACTGAGGGTGCATCTATCACTATCTCAGACAAGCTGTCCCACAAACAATGTGGTTATACAAGAAATGCCTGTTTAATTTAAATATATTATTTATTTTTTACGGCATCATGGCCCATAGTTACAAACAGCAAATGTTTGTAAAAGTTTGAATAAAGTTTTAAGCAGATTTTTGAGGAAATATTCCCAGAAATAAAAAAATGTACGGGAGAACTGTAACAAAGTCAGAGAAGACTGACAAGACAAGTTGTTAAAAAGTCAGTAACTCTAAACAAGAGCATGTTTAATTATGTTTTATAAAATAGGATATTAGGTACATAATTGTGTTAAAAAAAAAATAACATACCCATACATTATAAAAAATTTGCTGTTTTATTGAACTATCATTTATAATATTACTATGGTAAATGAAAAAAGGCAATGTACTTTTTATATTGATATAAATTCATTTTTTTTATTAATTTTTTATCTGACTGAATAGACTAGAACCATAAGAATAAATACTAATAGAAGGGTAACTTCATCCCCACCATGCTTCTCCCGCCTGTCAACAATCCAAGACTACTTATCGCAGCAAACACTAGCGGGTTGCCATGCCACCCAGAATCGGCTCTTGAAGTAAATGTGCAACAATATTTCAAATGAAGCTCTCAAAGGCGCTATGCAAACTGTGGTTTTACTGTGGTTCCAAGACCACCAGTTTTTGCCAGCAGCTTCCACTATATTGTCTGTCCACCTCTTTGGTCTCCCTATCTTAATAAGTTATTAATATTTATTATTGTAATATATCCTGTATTTTTTGATACTAATATTTCTAGCTTTTGGTTACCTTTTGGATGAAGTCTCAGTAATATAAGTGACTTTGCAACTTAAAGTGAAAAGACACTTGAAAAATGTTTCTCACCACTAGTGCTACCTAATTGCCACGAGTCGTCGATGTTTAATCATTACAGACTAGAAAGAAGGGAGATCCAAGTGACAAACAAGTCACGGACTACTTGCTAACCCTCCAGGACTAGAAAAAACCAAATTAATAATTTCTTAAAGGGTCTGATAAGGGTGAATATTTACTATAACCCTTGCCATCCCTGTAATTACTTCACTTAAGATTGTAATTGTTTTATTACAGCACCTATGCATTATGATGACCACTGCAGGGTCTGTCATCGATTGGGTGACTTGCTGTGCTGTGAAACATGTCCTGCTGTTTATCACTTAGAGTGTGTTGACCCTCCCTTAGTTGATGTACCATCTGAAGACTGGCAATGTGCTCTGTGTCGCCAGCACAAGACAATAGGAGTCACTGATTGTTTACCTGATGCTGAAAAGCAAGGCTTGCTATGTCGCCATGAACACTTAGGTTTTGATAGACATGGCCGGAAGTATTGGTTTATTGCGCGTCGCATATTTGTGTAAGTTACAACAAAGAAACTTTTTTGATGTTGAATCTTAAATAAAGGAAATTATATTACTGATTTAATTTTCTTTTAGTGAGGCTGAAAATGGTGAACTATGGTACTATTCTTCTGCACAACAACTACAAGAATTAATGGATGTCCTAGATGCAGATGAAATGGAAACACCTCTAGTGAGGGAGCTTTTAGAAATGAAAGAAGAGATTGTAAGACAAATGAACATAACAGAAAAGTTAACAAATCAGGCAAAGGGTAATCGCAAATCATACCTTGAAGTAGAAAATACAAATATTGTAAAGCAAAAAAAACTAAGGCAAGAACAGAGGCAGCAAGAGCAAAATGTAGGCCTTAGAATTGAAGATGAAAAAGAATTACCAGAGCCATCTTTGGTACCTGATGAAGATGTAGAAAATGAAGTAACAGTCACCACTGAAGACCCTATGGATTATGACGACAATGATAAAGAAGATGATGATTTTAAGAGGAACAAAAGTAATGCATCTAATAGATTGAAAATGTCTACTCCTAAGAAAGCTGAAGAAAGTAAGTAATTGAATAAAAAAATATTAGTTAAATGTATTTTGTAAAAAGCTCTGATAACATGTGAAAGACAGGAATTTAAATAGTTTCTTGACATCTTATTCTTGTTCTTGCTTGATTTCATATGTTTGGCGACAAAAGAGAAATGTTATAGTCTTTTTCACACTCTCAAAAAATGTTGACACGTCATCCTTCTATGCCGCAAGGCATATTGACCACAATAAAACCAAAGGCGAAGATGATTATTATTTCTAGTCATAAGATATACCATATTATTTAAAATTGTTGAGGTCAAAATAAATGGCTATATATAAATAAATAAAATAGTTTCTTGCTGTCTTATTCTTGCTCTTGCTTGATTTCATGTTTGATGACAAAAGATAATATATTATGTTACTACAGTCTTGTGTTAACACTCACAAAAAATCTTGATACTCCCTGGCATGTAGATTTTCTAATTAACATGATTTATCTTTAGTTACAGAGCGTTTGACGAGGCTGAAATCTAATCAAATATCCAGCGGGACATACCTCTTTAAGTTAGGAAATGAAAATCACTTTAAAAATTATGTCAACCAGTACACTACAAATTCCTTGGCTCTGAATAAACCTCAAAGGAATGAAGAAAGAGATAAAAAGCGTTACATGTCTCACAAATTTTCCTTGTCATGTGCCCAAGATTTCAAATGGATTGGACTGCTAAACGGTAAAATTTTACTTGTGTGTTTATAATTATGTTGTTAGGTCTTAATTTTCAGTATTTCAAATATTTGTTTATTTTTCAGCCACAAAACCTCTACTAGTAGCAACACTTCGACAGACTTTGTTGCAATTGGAATCTAATATAGTTGTACAATTCATGCATCCTAATTGGACTTTGTTGAGAAAACCATGGGTGCAAGCCGTCCAGCTTTGTCAGGCGCCTAGAGATTTCGCCCGAGCTTTATGTGTTTTACAGGTAAATTGTAATCATGATTATAAAAGGCTAGAGTTTTGACTAGGTCAATTTTGTGTGAGATTGTCCCCTGATATTTATTTATTTAGCTAAGTGTCCTTTGGAAATCCTTAATAATTCAAGAAATATTACAGGCCTGCATCAAAAGCGCCGTGTGGGCACCAGCTTGGCATGAACAGTTAGGTCATGTAAGACTTATAAGGACTACTGCTATTGATCGCGAGGAACGTAAAAAGCTTGACAAAAGAGAAAAAAAAGAAAGAGATGAGGAAGAAGAAAGAAATAGAACTGCATACAATTTTGTTAAATATTCCCTCGGTCTTCGTCATCAGGTATGAAATAAAATACTTATTGTATAAATACTTATAGTGCGGATTTTAATCATTCTGTTACAATCAAGATCAAAAATATCTACAAGCTTCCTAAACTTAGTGTCAAAACGGCATTAAGCAGCTCATAGACGATGCGTTTAGCCTAGTTAGTAGTGACCCCGCTTACGAAGCGAGCGGTCCCAAGTATGATTCCCAGTATTGGCAAATATTTGTGTGATGAGCACAAGTATTTGTTTCTGAGTCTTGGATGTTTTCTTTGTATTTAAGTGTTTATTTCTCTTTGTTAGTATTTATATCGTTGTCTAATACCCATAGGACAAGCCTAGAGCTTAGTTAAGGAGGTTAGTCAATTTGTGTGAGATTGTACACTGATCATTTTTATTTATTTATAAGCTACCAGTGTTTAATAAACGTTTATTTAAATAAGTGTACTAAATTCACTTTAAAACCTCCTAGAGATTTATAACAGGTAATGATATTCAAGGTACATGTCATTGGTCGGGCAACCTCCAAGTCAATGCGCATTTTCATAACCGTTTGCTAAATGTCTCCAAGACAGCACTGCAAATATAAACACAAAAATGCACATGTCATTAACATCAAAAATCTGAAATTAACCTAATTTCAGATTTTTGATGTTGATTGACTTAGTAAATTTAGATAAACAATAGGACACTTACAACAAAACGAACAATAGGATCTCTATTTAATTAATTTCTAATGTTAGAAAGTGAAAAAAAGACAAAATGTAGCTATTTTATTGTAACACACGCGACCTGATCTTGCTTCGCTCTGGTTTAATATAAAACAGCCTTTATTAGTAGTAGGTTAATGTAACTTTCTGTTAGTGTAAGAATTAGTTTAGTGGTCAGTTCCAGGGATTAACATACAAACAAACAAGCGCACAATTTTACTATTACATAATCAAAAGTTTAACATTCTTACCATGTACTTGGTCTTGATTACTTAGCATCTAAGTAGCTTATGTATGAGCTATATTCAGGGACTACACCCGGATTGGTTTTAGGGACAACGAGTATACAGTCATTTGTAAGAAAAATGGGTATGGGTACTTTATTGTGGGTGGCATAGAGGCCTGTTTAATGCACCAGGTATGGTAATATATTTTATATATGCGGTATGTTTATCGTACAATAATAGAAGTACAAAAAAAGGGTTAATTATGCGCATGGTGACTGCAACGAACACTACCTAGTAGGTGCGTAAGTTATGTCGTTAAGGTTTAGTTAAATAAAACCAACTTGTATATACTTTATACAGTTGTATATATATTAAGTAAAAGCCTTATTAAGACACATTTTTAAGAAATATCTTTCATTTCAAATAGTTGCCGCATTGTTTCACATTCGATACGATTTTTTTACAATTACGGCAGGTATGGAAAGAAATGAAATTACATGTATATGGGACTTTTCTGAAAATTTAAGTTTTTAAATTTCGTTTTAAGTAACTCCTTTATTCAAAAAGAAAAGTGTTTTTTGTTAGTATTTTTGACCCTAGAAGAACTTTTCACTTATCGGAATATTCTTGTCGTTGAAAATGGACTAGTATTGATGCATTTGATTGATTAAATAATTATTAGAGGTGTTAGCAGAGTGATGGAGAGGTGACTATGGAAAAAAATGTGTTAATAATACGAAATATATTAAGAGGACCCCGAGAGGAACACGCCGATTCGGGGTTTAATCTCTAAATCTAAATTCGATGTCACGTCAGTCCTGGCCCTCTAGTTCGGTAATTGTGGAGTAAAAGGGATAAGGGCTTTAGAAATTTTGTAATTAGTGTTTCGCAGTAACATGCCTGGGTGCGTGCGACGAGAGCGCCCGCGGGGTCCGATTTTTTTGAATTATTTTTGCCAATTTCTCTTTTAGGTAGGCTAATGATGTGACGTCTAATTCATCATAGTCATATAAAAGACGCGTTTGGTCACGCGATTACTGATGATAGACAAACTCAAAGGGATGATGATGATGCCGAATATATTCAACCTTTTTTAATTATTCATCTTGGTTAACATTATTCACACCACTCTTTCATCCTCTATCTTTAGGCAATTTTAGTCAGTTATTCCTGTTATTATCATTGGTAGTCTCATTACAACCCGAATATGGATATGAAGATGGTAGCCTTTTAATATGTGTTTTATTTTTTAGGTTTGGAAGCAGAAAGGTGAAGAATACAGAATTCATGGGCAATGGGGTTGGTTATGGAACTCCACAACTAGAAAATTCAAAAAACATAATACGAATACCAAACCGAATCTAAATCAAGGTCCAGCAAAAATTGCAGTAAGGGTACGAGAAAGCAGCATAATTAAAGTGTTGGCTGTGGAACCAAAAACTTATGAATACCTGATGTCCAATGAATCTTCCAATACTGATGTATTAGACAAATGTGAGTGGTTATTTAGTAAATATGAGGAAGGTCCCATAATGAAATGGTCTTACAACGATGTGAAAATACTTATTTTTACAACTGTCACATAATGGTCTCAAAGATTCTAGTGCCGAGGTTAGATAGACGAGGCGTATAGCCAAGCGCTGATATAACAAGCACGAGTATCTTAACCTCGTGGGAACCAGTATGCCGTAGGAGGGACATAATCAAAGCAATTTAGTTCTGACAATATTTTAATGTGTCATTTTTATTTGTTTCAAATCTAAAAATTTCAGTTAAGAGCAAAGGTAATTAAAAATTATTAAGCTGATTGTGTAACACCTTGCATACATTTGTTTTCTTAAAAACGGCGAGCAAAAAATGGAGGTTATATAAAAATAAGATTTTTCTTAGGCTCAGCGCGTACCACAATTTTTTGTCGTGCTATAATTCTGCCGCAGAAATGTAACATATGGGTTTAAAATGTCAGTGCGCGGACATACGCAAAAAAACGCAATTGTTGCAAAATCAAATAACGGCATACGGAGTTGTATGGCCTCGCAAGCACTGTTATAATATAATCCCAACCCGGGCCCTTTAGCGACGCTCAGTTGGCGGTCCGGTCTCCAGGTGTAAACATTTCGGAACCGGTTCTTCAATGAAGCCTCGAGACGAGACGCTAGGTATGGACCATTTAATTATGGAAATGGACGAAAAATCACCTTGTGGGATAAATACAAGTCATCTACTTATCGCAGTGCATGCAGTAAATTTTACGATATTTTACAGCGTGATTCTAAAATCGTGGTGCGCCTTAAGCCTATACTTTACTTGTTGCTAATGATTTGATAAATTTTGAATGGTTTTATTTTTAATAGTTTTGGTATTTGTACAGGAGATAAGTTCTGTGAGTTTTGGCGTATGCAGTTACTGCATGTACTCCGTACGGTTATTATCTATCTTTAGTCTGAAATTTCTTTTACCTATTGTTCCATTTGCTAAATTTTCTGAAAGTTTAATTTTTAGGATTGTAATAAAACAAACCTAACTCAAGATTCTATAAGTGATATTTAAAAAAATCGTTAAAACTTAATGGTGTCACATAAAACGTATATCTAGCTTATGAATATTTGGTAAAACAGTTGGGAAACGAATAAAAAATCTTCTGTAGAATTTAAATGCATTTGGCATACAAATTAGTTGATTAATTACATCACCATTTTATGATATTTTTTTCGCAAATTATATCAATAAGTAAAATGACTCCATGTTGCTGTCCAAAATTTTGTATGCTTCATTTCACATATTATTTGTTTGTTACTAACTTTGTTTACTCTAATTGTTGCTGTTATTTGGTAAGGTAAACCAACAAAAATGCAATATACGGTGTCTTAAAGGTCTTAAAGCTGATATGATGGAACTTGAAGGTGGTCATATGATATCTGCTGTTTTTGTTTTCGTAAAATCCACCGATCTTGGTCTTGTTAGATGGCTTTTTATGAGCCGATGACGACATACTGTCCGCACAAAAACTTGTATTGCTACTCAATGCAGCATTTACAAGTAGCTAAATGTTGCTTGGAACTCCAGTTATTATGGGATTTTCTGGTACATATGATTCTTTTACTTAAGTACTTCTACTTGGTTAGGAGAATAAACGCTTAATTTGTGATTTTAGTACCACCATCAATGAGGAACCTCAAGATCGAAAAAGATGATGAAGATTTTGAAGAAATTGATGTTGAAAAAGCTTTAAGTTCATCAACGAGAAGGTACTATCCCAAGATCGCAAGGAAATCCAAACTTGACGATTTCCTTGCACGGCGTACGTATTTAAAGTTCATGGAAGAAAAGAAGTTGACAAACTTATTAGCGAATGTTAAAAAAGAAGAAGCTGACGTTAAAAGCGAAGATGAAAAAAATATTGATGTTGAAAATGATGAACCCGACCAAGATGAGGCCTCTCTCTGCGCCCCTACTAACGAGACGCATCCTAAAACGGTTAACACCTCTGTTGCTAAAAATATTGACAACCTACGGGATCAGTATGTAAAATTGACTAGGTTGACTAAACATTACAAATGTTATTCCTTTGGTTGCCACAAAATAGAGGCTTCGAATTTACTTCAAGCATCAGAAATTAGGACTAATTGCTTTTCCCCTTTGTGTATGAAAAAAGAAAGCATACTGAATGAACTGCTGTCTCTTATAAAGGGTAGTAAAATGGTTAATTCTTCTAGTGTCCTTATCAATTCAAAAGACAATAACAAGATGTCAATACTTGAGCAATATCTATTAGGTAAAAGTTCAATAAACGCAGTAAGCACGAACGAAAACATTCTTTCTGATTTATTATCAGCAGTGGCTTGCGCCCAAGAATGCGATGTAAGAAGCACTGATTGCTTTGTAAAAAGAAAATTTAGTGAGGACTGTGAAGTTAGTGTTAAAACTGAAAAACAAGAGGATATGAATTTACCATGTCTTCTTAAAACCGAGACCACTCTCGAAGAATCAGCCGTGCCAGCTGTAGGAAATGAAATGGATATTGATATTACTTGTAATAACAATGACGAAAATGAAGTTGAAATAGGACCTTTAAAGGAATTGACAGACAGTGATCCACAAACTGAGGAAGGACATGAGGCCGATTTTGATCAAACGCGCCCTCCAATACCGAAGTTACGAATTACTAGAGGCAGATCTGCAAAGCCAACTCCTAGTAAAGTGAATTTAGGGCATAATAATAATGAAAATGATTCATACAAGTGCTCTGTTACATTAACGAAGGATAATAAACCAAAGTACCGCGCAACTGTTAATAGGCGTTTCGGACAAACGAGGCCTCTGAAAAGGGAAGACAAACAAGCAGTCAAAGACGAGAAAACAGATGGTGGATTTGTAAGACTTTACTCCACGGAAAATCCTTGTGGTAAAGTGTATTTGAAGAGAGTCCAAACTTCAGCCGTTGAAAAGAAAAAGAAGCGAACGCCCGTAAAATATCCACTATGTTCCACGTTTCACACGAGGAGTAAAGCCAAGACCCTTATGGTTTTGCCACACCATGAACTAAGAAAACTAAGTAGACAAGCTGGTCATAATACTGTTTCAGGGTTCAGTCACAATGCGAAACCTAACCAAGCCATTTGGCCCTACCCTTGCGCTCGACCTCTATTTAAAACCTGCTGGTTGTATCGTACTGTCAATCTGCAATGGTTAGCTAGTGCAGCTCTGCAACTTCGAGTAATGTGGGCATGCTTGAGATGGGACGACATGGTTGCTAAACCGGCAACAGCTGACGGCAAGCATCAGTTAACCACTGACACCGAAATAGTGTCTTTGGAGCTATTGAAACATCGTCACATAGGACAATTTTCGGAACGTACTCAGTATCTAAGACGACGCGTCGTCATTCCACTAGAACTTCCTAAAACGGTTCGCGAAGTAACATCTATTAGAAGTGGATTACGAAAACGGAAGAGAGCAGAGTCTCCGCAAAATACTGAACCGCAGGTACGTATCTATATTTCTCAATGGTACAAATGACTGAACATTAGCTCAAGTGCTTAAAATATTAGTGTAACTCGAAATGTGTAATTTTAGTCCGAGTTACGTCTCCTCCCTACAGCCAGAACTTCAAATATAACTGTCTTTTTTTATTTATATGACTAAAACTAAAATAATATACCCACTGGAAATTATTTTAACCCTTAGCCTGGGCTAGCATTTTCTTTTCTTTTCATTATGGATTTTGGTAGAGGCTTTAAAGGGGTATAAAAAAGTTATTTCTTGTTTTGTTTTGTTTTACCACTATGTACCATATGGTCTCTATGTGACCACTGCCTGGCTAATGAATGGCACCAAGTAACTTGAAATTGGTATCTGAGAATAGGTATTGCTTGTGACGTTTAGTGTACGTAACGTTTATATAACGTTCTTTTATAACTTTTAGTGCTAAGAAATCGATATCGACTCCTTTATAATTTTGTGGAGACACACCTACCTTCTGCCAAAGTTATACTTTGAACCTGATTTTATAATTAGTTCTCTGTTATAGTATGTTCATGGTTCCACAATTAATATAGGTGTCAGAGGAGTGGGTAGACGAAGACAAGTTGGAGTTATGGGAAGTGCGGCAATATGGAGAGCGAGCGGAGCGCGTGACGCCGGTGACGCGCACTTCGACGGGAAAGCTGCCAGCGCGCGCGGCGCCCGCGGCCGCCGCCACCGCTGAGCTCAAGGACAAAATGGAGCAGCAGCTGCGTGAGCAGCGCGCCGCGCACCAACAGAAGAGGGCCCTGGAACTGTCGCAAGGTTGGTTTTTCGAGTAGATCTTAATCTTATACTTCTTCAGGGTAATTTTTTAATAGGTGCACAAATTTTAATATTTGCTTCGCTATTGTTAATCAATAACACATGTAGTGTTATTTTTACTCTAGCTTAAAAAATATTAGAGATATTGCCGATTCAATGATTCCACTAACTTAACAATATTCATGGACCCTCTAATGCAGGGGTGCGAGGAGTGTTGTTAAGTAAGTTAATAAATGAAATTTCATATTTAGAATATCAGTAGGAGAGGGGCTTGTTGTCTGATAAGCTGTACTTGAAATTTCAAATTTCGAATATCAATACAGTGTATCGCATACCTACAGCTTGACAACCCATGTCATCATTTCTAGTGTGACTTTGTGTCCACACGAGAAGGTAAAAGAGAGATAATTTGCAAGAAAAAAATCATTTTTTGAACTCGTTTTATTGTCGTAATATATTATATTAACGATACAAAATCATATGTTAAAATTTGTGCACTGATATGATGAAGACGGGATAAAAAAGCTATATAGGGTAACTGTTTCCCTGTATAGCTTTTTTATTCCGTCTTCAACGCCTTAACGACGCATAGAGTATAGTAAATAAGCCTCCGTCATCCTGATATCATCAGCCTTTCCTTTTTTTATGTTGCTCCTTGTCCCTTCTCTCCTTCTGGAGCCACCACTAATAAACACCACCGGCGCAATTAATTGCTTGCAGTCCGTTGATAATATGCCCGTTATAATCTGTTTACAGATAAAACCAAATTAACACCGAGTCAAAATTCAGGAAAGAGTACATTAACTTCTTTATTGACCACAAATGCCACTACGCCTACCGGCCAAAAAACTGTCATTGGGACTAGACGAATAATTATGACTAAAGGCGCCGATGGCACAACGCGGGTAGTTAGTCAACCTATCGCAGTAGCGAAGACTCCACAACCCGTCGAAGCTACCAAGTCTACGTCCAATACTCAGAAAGAAGGTCCACAAAAGGTTCAAATTATACGAGCACCTGATGGAAAACTAACGGTTAGAGGGCTACTCGCCGGACAACAACTTATACAAATGCCCGATGGAAAGCTGCACGTTGTTATGGCAGGTCAGCAAGGCATAGCCGGCCATTTAGTAGCCGCATCGTCCCCAGCACCAAAGGCTATCGATGCGACTACTGCTGAAAATAATGAAAGAGTGGTAAATCTTCCAAAAACGGTGGCAGATGAGCCCAAACCCTCCCCGCGGGTGGCCGCGCAACAAATAGTTTTGCAGGGCAACCGGCAAATAGTCGTTCAACCTGCTCAACAAGTGGTCGTTCAATCGACACCCCGACCCAACTTGCAGCCGCGTTTGCAGACGGTCCTGGTGCAGGGTCAGATCGTGCAGCGCCAGGTAGCGCCCGCGCCCGCGCCGCCGCGGCCGCCGCCGCCGCCGCCCCCGAGGCCCCGAGCTCCTTCCACGCAACAAATAGTCGTCAACAACCCGGCGCTCGTTCAGCAAATCGCGGCTGGCAAAATTCAACTTGCTACAGTTAACGGTCAGCAAGTGCTCATACGACCGACCGGGAATAACCAAGCACAGATCGTCGCCCATATAGGGCAGAGCCCCATGCAGACGGCGGCGCCTGCGCCCGTAGCCGCGCCCGCGCCGGTGCTGCGGCCCGCCGCGCCGCCCGCGCCGCCGCCCGTGCAGCTGCAGCAGCTGCAGCCGCAGCCGCAGCCGCAACAACTGACGGAAGATCAAATCACTGAGAACCGCCTTTTAGTCGGACAGCCGCCCGGCACTGTTATAAAGACTGTAACTGCACAGGTCATTATTTTAATTTTATGACATCTGAGTTAATTAATCTGTGGATTACATTTGAACTAATGAGTACAAAATATAATATTGTTTTAATAATATATAATTCGTGCGACTTCTTTGCAGGTGATGCAAACGAGTAGTGGCCCTAGAATAGTTTTGCAAGGTCTGCATGGCTATTCCCTGACGCCCCAACAGCTTGCTCTAGTTCAACATCAAGTTAAACAGCAGCTTCTTAAAGGTAAAACCCCTTTATTTATTAAGAGGAAGTCACGTATTTAAGCAGTAATGTTAATTAAAAGAGGATTTTTTTTCTCAGCTCAAGAATCTACGGGAAAGCAAGGCATGTTAGGTCCCATGAAAATGTACTTGGCTGTACAGCCGCCACCGAGCACCCCGCCACCGCTGGCGCCGGTGGCGCCTCAAGCATTGCAACCGGTCCCACTACCTACGCACCAGGTAATTTATTATTATTAGGTCCCTAACAGATTACCAATGGTTGTAGGTACGATTAGAAAGTAAACTATGGACTGGTCCCATGTGTACGTCCAGATGTTTAAGAAAATTAATAATCGCAGCTGTGCTCTTCTCATTGTATGTTTTAAACTTAATTGACGTGTATATGTAATTACCGTCAAATGTAGTAATATTATAAGTTATAAGGCATGTATGTACTGTGTATAAGTAGATAAGTATGTGCCAGGGACCTGAGGAATTCATCAGACTAAAATTCGCGGAACCTTTGTTGTTTGTAAAACGAATTTTGACATCATTAGACTTTGATAAAGGTCAGAGTTGGTAATTTACCCCAAATTGCATTTTTTTACAATGTAAATTTAGTGCAGTCCCTAGTACAATTCGTTTATCCTTTTCATTTCAATGCGATATGGTGGTAGGTGGTCATTTATTTCGTATTGGAAATTACATTATTATAATATCGTATAGTTCAGTATAATGAATTCACAATAAGATCGTCAGTGTAATTTTTTTAATAAAAGTATAATGAACTAACTATCTTGTATATACCAAATTTCATCTAAATTTGCTAAGGCGGAAACTTATACAGGGTGATTGGTATAAGCGGTTATAGTTGAGCTCGTTTATTGTAAAAAAAGACAAGATAACCGAAACCTTTATTCAAAATAAAAATATTCTTAAGCAATTCTGAAATAAAATCAACATAACAAACTTCCTAGGATATTTTTTCTTTATTAAGAAAAACAAATGGCTGTAATTGTACATTGTATTGAAATGGTACTACCATAAGCCAACAAACATTTTCAACATTAATTCAATTAGAATTAATAGAATAATGTCCTACATTTAAGAAACTGCTATTCATCGGACTGGGCACTTCATGACCTTTTTGCTGCAAATAAGGTTTATTATGCTCCCCTAAAAGCAAACTATCACAACAAATCACCCTGTATTTGTATATGTCATGAACAGATTTCAACATAAACAGACAATTAAGACGCATCGAAGGCTGTATAGGGAGCCCAGAAAAAGGCATACATACATACTTACATATGTACATATAGTCATATATCCGAGTATACAACGACCTTCACCAAACTGGTTAATGGATGAAGGTATTTTATATTAAACTAGCGACCCGCCAGCGGCTTCGCCCGCTGCATTTTTTTTTTACATCACTTAGGGGTATGAAAAATAGATGTTGACCGATTCTCAGACCTACCCGATATACACACGAAATTTTATTAAAATCGGTCCAGCCGTTTCGGAGGAGTTCAATAACGTACACCGTGACACGAGAATTTTATATTAGTTGATTTTTAGTTTTTGTAGGTGCCCCCTCCACCCCGCCCGCCGCGATGCCCGGCGCGCTTTTCAGACTGCATCGCAAACAACGGCCACGGCGCTATGGCGGTTTTGTTTACTGTTTGAATTTTTTAATTCGTAATATCTTTTGAATGGAAAGTCCAATTTAAATAATTTAAAAACTATTTTATAGGTAGTTAAATGGTCTTGACCATAAAATAATTTATTTGGATAAGGATTAATATAAACACATAAATAGCATGGTTTGAATTTGGTTAGCATTTTCATTAATGTTTAAAATGAAAAAAGTTGTTGTAGTGACATAACTACAATAGTTGGACATATGCTACCGCGGAGTTTTTTGTAGACATTATGATGTTCTTCAATATTGTTGTACATTATTTTGTTCTATCGCTAATAGTTTCGGCAGCGCATTCGACGAAAGACATTTTAAGACTCATTTTTCTACACCTTCGGTTACATTGTTCAAATTTTACCAAGGATCCCTATTTTTTTTCAAAATGAAATGTAGCCTATGTCAAATTGGAAGAATGTAGCATTCTATTGGTGAAAGATTTTTTTAAATCGGCCCAGTACTTTTTGAGCCTATTCATTACAAACATACAAACATACAAAAATAGGTACAAATCTTTCCTCTTTATAATATTAGTGTAGATTAAATATGTTAAAAAATATATTGCAAGCTGGTTGACTAAAAAAAACACTCCAGAATACATATTTTTTAAATATATTTATCATATATGTGTATATAATTTACGTGATATTAAAGTTTATATGTGTTTTGTAAATAAAAATGAAATCTTTATTTTGACATAAAGATTATCCATTAACCAGGCCAGTGCAAATTACTAATATCGATTTACCTGTTTATACCTGCCTACCCAAATGTTATGATGGGAAAAAATTTAAACCCTATTAAAATGTAAAACGTTTGCATATTCCATAGGCTTCATACTTTTGATTGGCGTCTCATTTGTCTATTAACCAAAACGGAGATGTAGGAAAAAGAAACCTATTTTGGACTGTTTTTTTTTAGTCAACCCACTTGCAATAAATTTATTAACATAATCGTCACATCCATGCCAAAGTCGCGAATCTGCTATTCTTATTTTGAATCGAAGTGCAGATTCGCGACTTTGGCATGGATGTGACGATATTTAATTTAATATAAAATATTTTTCACCCATTAACCAGTTCGGTCAAGGTCGTTATATACCCGGATCCTAGACTAATACGCTCGAAAAACATAACCCTCCTTCGGGCAATCGAATAAAAAGAAATCTGGTCGGTTATTTTCTGTATCTCATGAACCGTAACTGGTGGGCGGTTGATATTTAGAGTGTATTTATATTGCCGCTTTACTTAAAAACAAATAATTAAAACAAACTGATACATTGAAGGAGGCTCCAATACAAGAAATGTATTGTCCAGTGTTTTTTTTTAACTGGGACACTATGGAGAAATTCAAAACCAAAGGATACAGGTGAACTGTTTTACCAAACATAACGTCTTTTTTAGGGTTCCGTAGTCAAACTAGGAACCCTTATAGTTTCGCCATGTCCATATCTAGCGGCTTCGGAACCCTACACTGAGCATCGTCCGACATGCTCTTCCCCGGTTTTTTTTGTTAACGTTTTGTCATTGTAATTTCTTTGGTCAAGAGTTGTCCGTAAAAATGAATAAAACAGACAAAAATAAATTTTATGTATATTTAAACTCAACTCAACTCACTTTAAACATGTAAGGATAATTTCATTGAAGAAAATAAGAAAATGGACCAGCAGAAGCATAGAATATATTTCTACTTGTTAAATTGTTTATTAAATTGAAGCTAATTTATTTTAAAAAGAAATAGTTTTATTAACATACTACTTACAAATTGTATGATAAAACATATAAGAAAACTTGACCAACTTCTAGTATTATTATTGTCTCTTTTCATCTAATGAAATTTTTCTTACATGAAACTGACTCGATTTACATAAAAAAACTTTTTGTCAATTTGTTAATTTTTACGGACAACTCACTATTGACCAAAAAATAACTGCCAAAATCGTTTAAGAAAAAATAACGAATGGTTGCCAAGTCTGTTTACCTGAATCTTGTATGGTGTCGGATTTCCATATAGTGTCCCAGTTAAAATTCACCAACTGTATACAGGGTGACTTCAAATTGGTAATACAAAATCAATGTTTTACACACATTTCCCCTAAACTTAGCCCCTCAATTAAGTCTCATACTTTTAAAATAATCAGAAGTATTTTTTTTTTAATTTTTAAATTATCCTATTTTTGTTGGCTTAACATGGTTATCCTACCATAATAGTTAACAAAGAAGTTTAAATAATTTCAAATGAACACTTTCCTCTTTGGTTATCCGTCACCTGTCGCAATTTATGAAGAAAACGTGTTTTGATTAGTAATTGTCACTTATCAAAGAAAATAAGATTGTATTGTAAATGTAGTATAACCACACTTTGGGACTATAATTATTTGTTTTGTTCGAAAATTAGCATTAATTAAATACAGTTAATTTTAACAAAGGGGTTAATGTATTATACTGTGTGGCATTAACTAAGCCACAATCAAGTGTTTTGTATTACCAATTTGAAGTCACCCTGTATTGTACGTTAGTACGGTATCCTTCGCGTGCGAGTTCGACTCGCATTTGGCCGTTTTTTTTACGTTACATACTAAAATATTAAACGATACATTATAACATCTCATTGTTTTTAGAACTGCTTATAATAAGTTGATTTCCTGTCTTACCGACCAATTCCGATGTGAACTGCACACAAACTAAACTGCCCAACTAGCCATTTAACTAGTACTTAATTGTGCTGCAATATAAAGGAATCCTCCGGTACTGAAATTGGCGTTATTGTAACATGAATATGATCCGTAGATATTTTAATTCATGATTCAGCCTCGGAAATCCAGTAATTAAAGTACGCGAGTTAATTAAAAGGCAGGCTGTGGCAAAAAATGTGGTTATACTAATGTGACAATTTTACGTAGATAGTAGCGCTGTTGTCATGTTATCTTTCATTTGCTTGTCTAAACCACAGAACAAGAACTATAAGCATAGAAGGAGCGATTGAATAATAGGCAACATACAGTTAGCTGATATGCACAGTCTTATTGGGATTCAGTGTGCCAAAAAGAGAGTTCTATAGCTACAGCTACGCTTAAATGTCATGATAGTACACTTTTGCACACAGATATTGTTTAGATCACAGACTAAATATTTTTTACACTAAAACAATAATATCGATTTCGACATACATATTTTGCTTTTTTTTTTTAATATAACTTATTCCTTATATAATTTCAATTTTCAACGAATGTATTAGCTACTTTTGGTTTTTATTGTTTTATTTTGATTAATCGTTCTGAAACCGGAGACTGTTTTGTGAATTTTGCTGTAAGAGGTTTAGAATATAGCATATTCACGAATCGTTTTGACGTCTAAAAGCTATGAAAAAATTTACAGTTTATTGCTATAAATATGTCGTCTAAAAATGTATGAATCACTTTTTACCACCTTCTTTTTTTTGTGTAAAAAAATAACTAACTTGGTAATTTTTTATAGAAAATGAGAAAAAACATATTTTGATTTGGGCTACTTAAAACTCTCGGTCATAAAATTAAAACAACAGTAATAACCTCCTGTGCAAAATGAATCCATTACTTAAAAAATGACAAAAAAAAGCAATATGTTTTAAAACAACCTAAATATCGCATAAATACTCGATAAAAAAAAAAGTAGCTCATTTATTCGTAACTCATTTATTCGATCATAACTGAAATAATATTTCATGATGTGCATTAAAACTTATAGAAAAGCAGTATTTTAACTGTAAAATCACGAAAATAAGCAAAACCGGCAAAATTTCGTATACAGCCTCTTAAAATCTTTGTATGAACACATCAGCAATGGTTTTTTAAATACTAAACTTTTTAAACTACGATACGTACAAACATTTGTTAAATACCGTTTTGAACCTTATTTAATCAGCTAACGAATTGAATAATAGCAATACAATTGGTCAACTAGCTCTTGATTGGTTATAATTTTTTGTGAGTCACATTTGTAGGTAATCGTATAAGATATAAGTACAAATATGATATTTTATTTGCCGGTACTGTAGGTTCGCTGTGTTGGCTAGTGAGAGTTTTTCAGTTTCATTATAATCCATAACTATATCTCACGAAAGCGTTTGAGTGGGGACATTAGCTTAAGGAGGGCACTGAACCAGGTTTGAGTCTGCGCAATTTGTTTATGTAATACTGGCAGTGCTGGCACTCCACTAAGCGGTATTTATCCAAATATTACTGCTGCAAATGAAGAGGCGTTGCCCCTTTTCATTTTCAGCAATGCGAACACGAAACTCCAAGTGGAGTGCCACAATGACAATCATCTTTAAAATGTTAGGTGCAAATCCGACTATGTGAAATAGCTACTATCCAAGTTTGCGTTATATTATCGTCGTCAAGGAATCTAAAATAAACTATATTTCGAATATTATAATTTATTACCTTAATAAATAATAACATTAAACTTCGCAACTGATTTATCGATACGAAATTATAACGTCACTACTATAACATAACAACAAATCAATAAAATTCTAGTTAAATATTGCTTAAGATATTTCGCACACACTTTTACTTCGGACAATGATATTCTGCACTTCTACTGCAATCCGAATTATATTCAATATGCTGCCTTACCAGTGAAAGCTCTTTTTTTCGATTTGATTTTTCTTGCGGGATATATGCGATCTGCATTCAAACACAACACACGACATATTGCTGTTTATAGTTCACGTTTATACAGGATTTTAGGCAGATCGTGTGCCAAAAGAACACGGCGGGTAGGTTGCAACACACTTTAGGCTAATTAACAGTCATCATTATATATATATATATAATGTCTAATGTTGTATAGATAAATGGTACGGACACCTTGTGCGCGAGCCCGATTCGCACTTGGTCGGTTTTTAAATCGGTTAAACACTCTAACCCTCAAAAGGAAACGTCGCTAATGGCGCTTGAAGCGCCTCCGTGCGGTCATCTTCATCACGCCCGACAGTTGCCGCTGCGGAGCGTAGAGATGGCGTTAGAAGTTACGTGCTGATCGGGGCGTAAACAAAGTGCCTTTGAGAAATAAACGTTTCGCAGTAGGACAATTTTACAAAATAGGACATTTTACGAAGAGATATTTTGCGAAGAAGATCCTAACCTTTTTTAGGGATTTTACCTCAAAAGGTAAAAATATTATCTTATATTCGTATACATGGAGACTTTGCTATCAATCTGTCCGTCAATGTCCATTTTATCCATCCCTACTATTCTAATATTATAAATGTGAAAGTAACTTTGTCTCTTTGTTATGCTTTGTCGGCTAAACCGGTAAACCGATTTAATGAAATTTGGTATGGAGATAGTTTGAATGAACTCCAAGGAGGACATAGGATACTTCATACAGCGAGTAATGATGAACGACTTCTATGTAAGCAGGATTTTACTTTTATAGCGAATAAAAAATAAATTACTCATAATAGTAGGTATGCTTATCGTAGGTAATATATTTTGAGTTGATTTTTACGTAGGATACTTCCAACATCATGAATTTTAGGTTTAAAAGTTTTTAACTCAAATAAGAAATAGTAAGTTGTAATGTTGATAAAAACCATAAAACAGCCTTTTATGTAAAAGGCGTTATGGAAGAGCAAATATTATACTTTCTCTTACTTATTTTCACAATTATAGCAAAAGCGTATTTTAAAATAGTTGAAAGTAGTTTGGAGTAGGTACTTTGGCTACTTTAATGTTACAATACAACATTTGTTCCGCGATGACTCACGTTCGTGGCCATGAATAAAAAGTATAATCGTTTTGTTTTAAGTGCGGGGTAGGATCAGACCGAGCGTCATTCTGGATATGCCTATGCTCTTTGTAACAGTAATTTACCTACTTTAATATTAATGAAGCTTTTTGTACCTCGTAGGTTCATTACGTGCATTTTAGAGCAAAGAAACGAGACGCACTCGTGATGATCAAACCCTTTATATTTAGGTAATTTACTTGACTATTATATATGTCAAAAATTAATGACTCGGTCTTAGCTCACTACAGGCACATTAATTGTTAATACTTTAAGACTGGATGTAGTATATAGTATAACATAAAGTATTATTTTGTAGTAGGTTATAATGTTTAAAATAACACCAAAGAGGACTACTGTTAATAGTTCACTATGTATAATCTTAGTATTTATTATTTTTTGACTACAAATAATAATTTGAGATAAACAACTGGGCGTAAAAAAAAAATCAGTATTATAAAGCATTTTTAGCAGGTCGCGCCATAATTACTTCCACAAAATATCTGGCTTTACCTTATAATATCCTCTGGTTTATAAGAAAACACGTTTACCTAGGAACATTTTTATATTTTACAAATGTTGATGTATATTGTTTGTTTTGAAGTTAGAATATTATCATGTTAACTTAAAGTTATTTATGGTATCGACATTCGATATGGATTTGACAGTGTGATACAATGTTTACCTTCATTGGCAAAATTTCTTTTGAAAATATGAACGGATCTATAATTATTATGAAACCTAGTAGTAACATAATTTATGTAAAATGTGTCCATACCATACATACATAGAGATATCCTTACTCATGGCATGACATGAGACTTAATTCCGAATTCCTGTTTTAAACACATCAATGTCTAGTTACTTACTGCAACATTAAAACATGTCCTTGTGGCTCATGAATTCATGTTACATTTTAGCAGTGAATTTATATATAGTGTAAGGGTTTATCGTTAGAAGTCGCTTCGAAGCTCGATACCAAAATAGCACGTTACTAAATTGTTTCTTATATCACTGCTGCGGTACAGCGAACCGTTATTTGTTCGCTGTTATCGCCGCCGTTTTATTCTTTGTCATTTGACAACGAGTTTATCTTTACTCCCGGCTTGTTTTAGAGTGCACTTTCATTATTTACTTCTAGAATTTCAAATTTGAATGTTTATTTTAATTAGTTTTTGCAGGGTGTCAGTAACAGGAATTGCTCATACACCACCTGTTTAAAATATGTGTATTTATTAGAAATTTCAAGTAAAGCTTTTATACACGGCTCGTGCAATAATGACATTTGAATAAATTATTAAAAAATGATCGAGTTTTATTTATATAGTCCTTTTTATTTTTGAAAATTTGTTTTGTTATTTGTTTGAACACGGTTTGTGGGGGTGTATGGGCAATTATCTATTAAGAAAAAAATCAAAAATAATGATATATTATAAAATTGCGAATGGCGTGTACCAAATTAGATGAATGTAATCAAGTAATGCATTTAAAACTTGAACTGATATATTCCCACAAACAATTTATGTTTATAACATTTTAGTTACACCCCATTTGGTTTATTGCATAAAGCAGTTTTTTTATCATTATGACAATCCAAAGCCGAAAACACACTTGGCATTCTTTGATATCGGGGGTACATATTTGATCGGGCGGTTTGATCAAGGGAGTCAATAAACAGATTTTGTGCCTTTTCACTTTTAGGAAGATAATGAAGAAAATCTTGTAAAGCGACAACCGCTGGTTAACGGCGAAGATAGCGTAGCGGAGGCGACGAGCCACAAAGAAGCAACACCTTCCAAACCCGAGGATATACCCCAGAACAATACTAAAACAGATATTATTAATTCTAGCCAGGATGTTGTCATACAAACTAATAAGTTCGTGCTCACTCCCGATTACATTCAACAGAGTAAGTGACCGGACCGTTTATACGTCTATTCAGAATTTGTGTTTTGTTGATCCTTTTTAATGATCGTGTTCGTAAACTTCCAGCCATCAAAAGC